>VDFB02128519.1:1051558-1215976 GCA_007258455.2 Sequoia sempervirens | reverse complement strand
AACCTCTTCACTACCAGTAACATATTCTTCAAAATTATGGGTTTTGGGTTATTTCCCCTTCTTAATACTCTTACCCTCAAAGCAAGTGGGAAGCTTCAAATAAACCTCCATGGAGGCTTTCAAACCAAGCACATACTCCTCATTAGCAGCCCCCCTAATTCAGACCCAGTGTCATATTTTGAATCATGCTTCTTTTGTTAGCCTTTAGAAACCCTCTTAGGTTGATCAAGAATAGTATAGGACTTAGAATACTTTGAGATTAAGAGGATAAGAACCTCATGGAGAATATGATTTTAGGGTTTCATCTATGGTCTCTTATACCACTTTCTAGGGAAACACACAAATAAAAAGGAAAGGAAACCTTTTTCTATGCATGAAGTGATTGAGCAAAACAAATGGTACCCAGACAAAAGAGAAAAAATCCTATCAAGTGTAAAATACCTCATTATATCTTCAACCACGTGGCCCCATATTGCCTTGATAGAGTTGCGAAGATATCCCCCACATTTCACCCTCTCTAATCTTTTCCTTTCATCATCCTTGAAGAAAATTTCCATGGCCACACTCAACTCTTTCTTATCTTTGTAGAATTTCCTTCCCTTGATGGACAAACCTGTAATCTTAGCCATGAGTTGTTTAGTTATATTAAACTCTGTCCCACCAAGCTTCAACACTCTATTCTACTGGCCCTAAACAAAATCCTGTGATGCCTTAGGGTCATTCCCATGGAGTCTTTCCATGTATGGAGTAACTCCACCAACTTGAAAATGCTCCCAAACCTTCTCATTAATCTTAGAAGAGACACGTAATTGGTTTAGCTCGATTTCATTCACCACCCATGGTAGCAACAACCAAAAACCACAACAATTTGAAAGATTTGTAGAGAATTAAGAGAATCCTCAAGAAGATGATAACCTTACAACCACCCACAATCCATGTGGGGAAGATGTGGTGGTAGGGAGAAATAATTAACCTTGAATGTTGATCCTTCTAGACTTTAGTCCCATCAAAAAATAACAAGGAGAAGCCTCTATGGAGATCACGCCTAGATTTGATATGCCACATATAATGCTCATGTGATATTACTAAATGATGAAAATAACCCCTTCCTCAGCCTATTTTTTTAATAAAGCTTTCTTATGTTCATAAAGTGATTTTAATTAATTAATAACTAGGAGATAAGGAGATAAGGCGTTGAGGTGTCACCACCTCAAAAGGGTGGAGCATTTACTTTTTTTAGACCACTTGGTGGTCACTCTCTATTTGTTGGATTTTCCACCTCCATCCTCTCCCTACTTCTATATAAACTCACTACTTATCTTGTATACTCATATTCATATTCATTGCTACATACGTTGACGTACATATACATTAATGCATGTAGTCATTCTTCTGCAACTTTTCTTTGAGCTCCTTATGCAATTTTTTCATCTTGACATTTGCACATATCTTGGAATTTCAGGTCTAGAATTGGATTATTTAATTTAAAGTTTTATAGGTTATCTCTCTCATAGAAAGATCTTAGTTATGCATATGTTTCAAATTTCTAACATTAAGTAGTAAATTAAAATATATTTATATGAGAAATCTCTTTTAATTGAGCTGTTATATTTAGGAAATTTATCCCATCAAATTTATTTTTGTTTGACCCTCATTTTAGTTAGGGAATTTATCTTGATGGATAACATAGTGTGTGATCAATTTTTAAGTGTATTAATAAACGTAGATTAAAAATAATAAATCAAACACATCGATAAGACATTATATCTAAACATAAAATCAAATAAGAGAATGCAAACTCAGTCTTTTGTTCTAGATGCCGTCCTATCATCCTCTATCTCCAGTGTTTTTTCTGAATCCAACTTGCTCTCAGATTGTATGCTATGCTCAACAAACCGCCTTCCTAGAGAACGAGATTTGAAAGATGATGATTGTATTCTATGCTATGATATGATTAACATGCATGATTTCTAGAATGTAAGAATTCAAAATGCTATAAATGCTAAAGCTGATAATGACAATGCTAGAATGCTAGAATGCTAGAGTGCAATTAAGCTCTAATGCGTGTATATCTATAAATAACCAATGCTTGGATTCACAGGGGTATTTATAGAGTTTTCAAAAGATTCTAATTGGCTGATGTGATCAACGGCTATGAAAATTCCTGGCAGATCGAACGGTCGAAGATGGATAAGACTGGAGAGAAAAATAGAAGAAAACCAGAAAGCAAGATTTGTTTCCTTTTTCGTAGAAGAGATAAGATGAATTGTAAAAATCATCTTTTTGTGAGATTTTGGAAAGATTTTGAAGATAAAAAATGAATTATAAATTCAATTATTTATTTATTGGTGACATGGAGATTTTTCTTAATTAAATAAAATATTTAATTATGATTTTCGAAAGATATGAAGGATATTTAATTAAATTTTTAGGAAATGATATGTAGATGAAATTAATTAAATAAAATATTTAATTAATTAGAAGAAAGATTTGAATAGAAGAAAATAAATATTTTAATTTAATTAAATCAAAAGACTTAATTAAATTCAAAATGTGATAATTAATTATAATAAATAAAAGGGTTTTTATTTAATTAATCAAGTAGACATATGAATGTGAAATAATTAAATAAAGTTGATTTATTTAATTATGGTAGAAGAATAAAGTGAATGAACAATATAATTAAATTAATTAAATTTAATCATATGTAGAGGACTTTTAGAGAAATTAATTAAATAATGAATATTTAATTAAGTGCCAGGATTAATTAGACATGACCGATTTTATGCATATACATTTTGCCCCTCTTTGAAGTGATGTGTGAAACTCATTGCTTCAAAGAAAATATTCCTACTTTTAAAATTTGTTGTGTTTAGTTTTGCCCCTGATTGGAAATTTTTTAATTGATATGCCCCTGATTAAAAAAAATGTGCTTGATATTGATGATGCCCCCTCGGGAGGTAAATTACTGATGATGAGAAAAATGTTGATTTGATGATAAAATTCAGATGATGAGAGGGACGTAGTGATTTAGCTCGCGATAATTGATTAAAAGATGGCCTAGTTTGAAAATAAGGTCAGAGTTTGATAAAAAGATGAAAATAAAAATAAAATGCCACAAAAAACCCACCTTAGTTGATCTTTAAAAGGTAAAAGGGTAAAAAGGGCAAGTCATTTTTGCCTTGACTTTACTGATTTTGTGCTTTGACGATGACTTGGCGAGATGGAGATTCCTTACCACAGGCATAGATTCAAGTGGGCTCGCCGATACCAGAGACCAACCGCGTATGGACCACCAGTGAGTCGATTCAACCCTCTCTGCTTTGAAAATTTTCATTTTTAGTCAAATTTTGAGATGTTTTGGTGCCGATTTAGGGTTTAGTAGTCCGTTTTAGCACTTTTAGGAAATAGAGTAGCACTTTTGATGTTTTCTGTAGTGCATATAGGGTTTGGTTTATTGCTTTGAAGGTTTAGACAGATTAGCGCATACGATAGGTGAATTAGCACATATAGGATGCCTGTAGAAAATTTGGTACATTAGCACATATAGGAAACAAAATAGCGCTTTTAGGGTTTTCGCGCATCGAGTAGATGAAATGGTGCATTCAATTAGGGATTTAGCACATATAGGGAAATAACACATAGAGGAATTGATTTAGCACTTTTAGGGCACATTATGGTGCATCTGGGTTTTAGCGCATCAGGGAGAAACTTCAGCGCATTTAGGGTTTTAACGCTTTTATGCTGCATATTAGCGCATCTAGAAAATTTAGGTAGAATGCACTGTTTGATGAAAGTGATGAAAATGATGATGTATTATTGCTTCTTTGGTCAATAGATAGATAAATTATCTTGTCATCATGTTGATAAAAATGATAGCAAATCTAATAAATGATGAATTGATAACTTTGTTTCCCAAAGTAGAAAGCAAAGAGTAGATAGCTGATAACTTTGTTTCCAAAGAGTAGAAGGATTGATTGCATTGCGATTTGTTGATACATTTTCTTTTAGAAAACAAAGAGTAGATGATTGATATGTCTTCTGATAAAATTTCTTTCAGCGATAGAAAACAAATAGTAGATGATGTGATTGAAAACATATTTGCATTCGTGACTGAAGTACAAATAGGCTAATGATTTGATTGTTGATAAATTTGCTTTCCTGAAAAAGAAAAAAAAAATAGTAGATGATGATATAGTAGATTGATTTGATGTTAAGATAGATAGATTTTGCATTGATTTCATGATATGAGTCCCTTAGATAGAACAATTGATATGTTTCATGTGAAATGATACACTTGATCTAGGTCTGACTGATATGGGTCATGTGATATGAATTTGATTGATATGGGTCATTGATATGTATGATGTGAAGTAGATAGCTTGCTTTGATATGAATCAGTGATATGAGTTTGATTGATTGTCCTTGTGATGATAAAAAATAGGAGGTTTTCAAAAACCTCTAGATTAGAAAGCGCTTCCTGGTAGGTTGGGATAGGATACAAGATCTCACACTTGTAGATGTATAGTTGATAGTTGATTGTGGATTGGGACCATTGTTGTCTATGCCTCCTATTCGGGTTAATAGGGGATTGTTGACATCACTAGCAGAGAGATGGAATTCTGAGCATAATACTTTTCATTTACCAATGGGTGAGATGACAGTGACCCCAGAGGACGTATACAGGATTTTGGGGATCCTAGTGGTAGGTGCCCTTGTGTTCTATGACCACAAGGAGTTAGGTGGTACAGAGGCACTGAGGAGAGTGTATGGGGATGTTCATATAGAAGGGTATTGGGTGCCATGGGCAGACTTTAGGGGATATCTGACCTTACCTACAGTGTTGGGTGCATTTATTGGAGGCTTCCTTTGTCTGGACCGCCAGTCAAAGGGACTATTAGTTGAGTGGGGGAGGATCATGAAGCAGATGATTGTTCAACTGCAAAGATATGCCTGGGGGAGTTGTATGTTAGCTCATTTATATCATGACTTGCACCAGGTGGTATACAAAGGATCGGCTAGCTTATCTTATGGTGTTACCCTTCTCTAGATCTGGGCATGGGAGCATATTCCTATTACGAGACCACTGTGTCTGAGAGTTAGGCCACCAAGTAGGCCATATATATATGCATATTCTATTGCACTTGTCCAACCCAAGCTGGGCAAGTTGGAGTACTGGAGACAGACCCTGGATGATATGAATTTAGTGATATGGAGGCCATAAAAGGATTGTGAGGCATGGGATACAAATTAGTTGGAGATGTTGTTTGTAAGTATACCTCATTTTTTGATAGGTCATACTCCATTAATTATAGAGAGGTTTTTGGCCTTGTGAGTACAGAGATAGTTCAGATTCACACAAGGGATGCCTCAGGGCATTACACACTATGGACTATGCAAGGATGAACCTGGATGGGGGCCTTGCATTTCTTATCAGGTTGTATATATAGAGTATGCAGCTTTACAACCTGAGGTATGGGATGGCAGGCCCAATATTGTTGATGTAGGTATGACAGAGGAGTACTCTGTTTATTATCACACACACCCATTTCCACAGTTTACATGTCCAGATGAGTTGGCTCCTATTTGGGTGGCACCACAACTAGGGGTTAGGGGACAAGAGGATGTGGTAGGTGGGGAGCAGGTAGTTGGTGGATGAGAGGAGGAGGATAGTGGAGATGAGGAGGAGAGTGGAGATGGGGAGGAGAGTTCAGATGATGGTGATGAGGATGATATAAGAGATGGCAGAGGGCAGGAGAAGAGGCCAGTGAGGTAGAGGACAGATATCATGGGCAGTGGTCAAGTCATGCAGAGGCTGAGGAGTGATACTAGATGGCAGATGATGATCAAGGTCCCCTCTACAGTGCAACAGGCACAAATAGATACCCTACAGGACTAGGTACAAACACTTTAGGGGTAGCAGGAGTAGTTGTAGAGCCAGTTGGCTCAGGCTCATAGTTTGGTAGTATAGTTATAGGCACAACTTGCACAACCATAGGCATAGTCACAAGCACCTCCGTCTGCCCCAGAGCCATAGGTAGATCAGTTGAAAATAGAGAGGGATTCATTCAGACAGAGGGCAGTAAAGGCAGAGGGTGTGGTACAGAGACTCATGGGCACCGTTAAGAGTGCATCTTTGTGAGAGGCCATTGCAGAGGGATTTGAGATTGCTAGGGAGGTGGAGTACTATTGAGTTAGGTATGAGGAGTTGTGTCCTCTCGACCATAGAGAGCCTTACCCTCAGTCCCACAGTAGAACCAAGAGTAGATCACGAACGATGAAACTCAGCAGAGGAGTCATAGGGCCGCAAGATGATCTTGACGTAGGGGGTACTAGCAGGCCATCATCCTTGAGACTAGCTCCACCAGGGGGGTCCACCAGCTAGCCATTATTTATTGATGCAATATCATTGATGTATATCATTTTTGGAGCATGTTCATTGTTTTTTGATCATATATCATGTATCTCTCTATACTGTTTAGTTTAATTGGCCATTGGACATTTGTATGTATTTTTGATGAGCGATGATATGCAGTGGCAATGAGTTTTGATGATGTGCGTGTTTGATGTGATGATGTGATATACATGTATTTTTGTATGATATAGTATGGATTTTGATATGCATTATATTGAGTTGATGACTAACATGATATACAGGATGATTCATGCGATGACGATGATTTGTGATGTGTACTAATGATGTAATGCAGGTGGATGACTTATGATGTGATTATGAAAATATGCCATGGGATATATGATATGTTTATGAAAAATGATGTGGAAATGTAATGTTGGCATGGAATGTTTGTTTTTGGATTTTTCAAATGCAAGCAAATAGATGTGTTGAAAAATGGATGTTTATGTTTATGAGATGCATCATGAATTTGTAGTATGTATATGAGTTAGGAAAAGGAATGATATGTGAAATGAGTCAAATGTTTATGTGAAAAATGTCATGATATAAAAATGATATGAAAATGATAGATGAGTGCAAGATAGGATAAATAATGGGATGGAATGTATGATGTAATGATAATGATAATGATAATGAAATGAAATGATAATAATGATGAAATGATAAATGAAAATGAAATGAAATGATAATGATAAAATGAAATGAAATGATAAATGAAAATGATATGAAATGATAATGATAAAATGAAATGAAATGATAATGAAAATGATAGGAAATGATAATGATAAAATGAAATGAAATGATAAATGAAAATGAAATGAAATGATAATGATAAAATGAAATGAAATGATAAATGAAAATGAAATGAAATGATAATGATAATGATAAAATGAAATGAAATGATAATGATAAAATGAAATGATAGGAAATGATAATGGAGATAATAAATGAGATGCAATTGTGTAGAATGAAAATGAAATGATAAGAAAGTGATAAGTGAGATGTTTAATTAGATGAAGACGATAGATAATGAAAGTGATATGGAATGCCTAATGGATAAATGAATGATGTGAAATGAGAAAGGATCTAAGTGATACAAAAATGAATAATAAATGATAAACTATATGTTACGTACAAGACATAGATGAAATGATAATGATAATGAAATGATGATGAAGATGATAATGAAACAAATGTCCGAATGTCCTCCACAACTAGTCCAAAGAGACATGACAACCGTTGATGTTATTGTTCAACATTTTAAAACTCTGATGCAAATCCAGTATGCAGATATGTACAATGATCTAAATGAAATGTAATGAAATGAAACTAACCTTTTGTCGAGCCTTTTGCTAGCTTTCCTGAATCATCATAGATCATTTTAAAATGTTGGAAGTATGTACAAGCATTAGAGGGGAAATGAGCACCAATGATGACCTGAGTACAACTTTCATGATTTTTGATATAGCAAGTGAAGATAAGCATCCAAGTATAATTGAACTGAGATGAATAGAGTATTTCTTGCATAAACAGACAAAGATTAACCACTTTCTGATGCAAATTTGGAATTGTCATCAATGATAAATTTTGGAAATCATGTCTCACGACATATTTGCAATAGATTGATAGTTAACCTCAAGACATTAGACAAAGAAAAATCACTTCTTTCCTTGCCACTCTAGTTCAGGATATCATCAAGTGTGCTCTAGAGGAATGATATTAAAAGTTAAACAACCATTGTTCAAAATATAATACTCCTATTCCAAATATTATTTAGATTTTTGATCATCCAGATATGTGTCATGATATGGTACTTGCTGAAAATTGTTGCGATACAGATCAATGATTGGATAACTACTCATAGGATTTGATTGTTTGCTCACATGATTGGATTTTATGTCATTGTCCAGCTGTTTTGGTAGAACCTGAAAGTTGAGTGCCCCTAGCATGCCAACATTTTCCCCCCAGTATTGACACAACTTGCTAAAATGGATATGTACAATGATCAAGCCATGGTAAGACATTATCGCTCAAGGAAAATGATGGCAATATGATGCTATTATGGTTCTAGAATGATGGAATAAAGGTGAAGAAGCTAAGTGTAGAATATGAGCTAATAGATGGAGATCTACAAATAGCATTTGTTTGCTAGATTTTCACTAATTATTTTTATTGCATTTTTCTGATTTTTTTTTTCAGGACTTTTTATGCTGTTTTTGTTATTTTTTTAGGACTTTTTCTACTGTTTTTGTATTTTTTTAGGACTTTTTCTGCTATTTTTGTATTTTTTTAGGATTTTTTCTACTGTTTTTGTATTTTTTTCAAGACTTTTGCTGCTATTTTTGTATTTTTTTTAGGACTTTTTTTGGATGATGATAACTGCTTCAAACATAATACTTTTTTAGGTGCATGCTGTTGATGGGTTCATTAAATAGGTCACCTTCTGGCATTGATAGCTTGTATACTCCTGAACCGTATACTGCTATGACCACGTAAGGACCCAACCAATTTGGTTCGAACTTACCTTTCTTCTCTTTGTCTTGCTGATTTCGTGGGTTTTACTTCAAAACAAGATCACCAACCTGAAAGGCATTGGGCTTGACTCTATGATTATAATTGCGAGACATCATCTGTTGATATGCTTTCAAATGATCAGCTGCTCATTGTCTCTTCTCATCAAGGAGTTCCAACTCTTGTAGTCAAGAAACTATGTAGTCATCATCTATTGTGAGACCCTTCGATGATACCCTGAGTGATGGAATCTCAACCTCTAGTGGCAAAATGGCTTCTGTTCCATAGAAAAGAGCATATGGTGTTGTTCCTGTTGGTGATCAAATGCTAGTTTTGTAGGCCCATAATGCGGGATTGAGTTGAACATGCCAATATTTCCCTACATCATTCACATTCTTCTTCAAGATTTTTAGTATTGTTTTGTTCAAGGCCTTTGCTTGGCCATTCCCTTGTGGATAATAAGGTGTTGAATATTTGTGCTGGATATGGAATCTCTTACAAAGTTCATCAACATCTTGATTTTTGAATGGTCGTCCATGATCTGTGATAATGGAGTTAGGAATGCCATACCGACAAATGAGATAGTTGAGTATGAATGATGAGATTTGTTTGCCAGTAACCTTAGTGAGAGGTACTGCCTCAATCCACTTGGTAAAGTACTCTATCTCTATGATGATAAACTTGTGTCTGTTCAATGATGAGGGATGAATCTTGCCAACTAGATCTAATCCCCACTGAGAGAATGGCCAAGTTGGCGTGAATGGTTGAAGTTCTTGTCCAGGAGCATGGATGAGATTCCCATGAATCTGACATTTAGAACACTTCACAAAAGTGAATGATTCTCTCTCCATAGTCAGCCAGTAGTAACCCATTCTAATCAATTTCTTGGATAAGGTTAGTCCACTTGAATGAGTACCACAAATGTCAGCATAAAATTCTTGTAAAGCCTTGTCAGATTCATCACATTCAAGATATCAAAGTAAAGTACCATCAAGACCGCGGCGGTAGAGGGTATCAGCGATAAGAGTATAGCAAGGGGATTGGCGAATAAAGTTGTGCTTTTGGTTACAAGATAAGTCAGGTGGTAAGATGCCATCTTTGAGGTAGGAATAAATCTTGCCATACCAAGGTGAATCAGATCCTACTAAGTGAAAAATGATTTGGCTTTTAGGTGTGTCATAAGCAGGTGTAAATGATTGTTCCACCAAAAATTCATAGCGAGCCTAATTTTTTGGGAGTTGCAATAATGATGCAATCGTGGCCATGGCGTCAGCTACCTTGTTATCAAGTCTTGGAATCTGTATGAATTTGATATCCACGAAGTACTTCTTGAAATCGTCAACCATTTTCTTATATGGCAATAGTTTGTCATCTTTGGTCTGATAATCATCATTGATCTGATTGATAACTAACTGTGGGTCGCCATAGACTTGTAGTTCTGTGATCCTTTATTCCAATGCAATCTTGAGCCTAGTGATTAATGCTTCATATTCGAATATGTTTTTGGTGCATAGAAACATTAGCCTATATGACCGAGGAATGGTATTTCCTTGAGGGGTGACAAAGAGTATGCCTGCCCCCGATCCATTTTGAGTAAAAGAACCATCAAAATATAATGACCATGGCTGTTTAGATTTTGTAGTGAAGACATCAGCATCTGGAAATTCAATGTGCATGGGATGTTCTGCTTGTAGTGGTGCTTTAGCCAGTTGATCAACGATAACTTGTCCTTTGATTGATTTGTGATCAACATAATGGATGTCAAACTTGCTCAGGATCATAACCCATTTTGCTAACCTTCCTATCAATGTAGCCTTGCTTACCTGATACTTGAGTGGATCAATCTTTGCAACAAGATTGATTGTATGAGTTAACATGTAGTGTCAAAATTTCTGTGAGGAAAAGACTACTGCAAGACAAGCCTTCTCAATGAAAGTGTAGTTGAGTTCATGACCTGTTAGTGTTCGACTGATGTAATAAATTGCTCGTTCCTTTCCTGTAGAGTCCTCTTGTGCTAATAATTCCCCCAAAGATGTCTCTATTGCGAAAATATATAAGATTAGAGGTTTGTCAAGATTTGGCGGTACTAGAACTGGTGGGTTCATTAAGTACTGCTTGATCTATTGAAAGGCCATGTCACACTTATCATCCCATTTGAAAGGAACATTCTTATGCAGTAGATGTGTGAAAGGTAGACTCTTATTTGCTAGCTGTGCAATGAACCTTCGTATAGGAATTCATCCCTGTAGTGACCTCAACTAATTGATATTCCTTGGCGGAGGCATTTCCATGATTACTTGCACCTTGGAAGGATCTACTTCAATTCCTTTTGCTGATACTATGTATCCCAAGAGTTTTCTAGATGTGACCCCAAAAACACATTTCTTGGGGTTGGGGTGAACTTTGAACTTTTCCAACCTTGCAAATATTTTGGATAACACTTCGAGATGTCCTTCTCTTGTGTAAGATTTGGCCAATATGTCATCTACATAATCTTCCATGAATGTGTGCATCATGTCATGACAAATTGTAGTCATAGGTCTTTGGTAAGTAGCCCTAGCGTTCTTTAGACTAAAAGGCATGAAATTCCAATAGTAAGTCCCCCATGGACATGTAAATGTTGTTTTGTCTTGGTCTTCAAATGCAATCTTGATTGGTTGTAATAAGAAAAACTATCCATTAGTGAATACATGGCATGGCCAGCTGTCAGATCAACTATAGTGTAGATGCTTGGAAGTGGGAAGTCATCCTTAGGACATGCTTTATTAAGATCTCTGAATTTGTGCACACTCTGACACTTTTGTTGGGTTTGGACACAAGAATAATATTGGAGGTCCATTCTGCATATTCGATCGATCTTATAAATCCCACATCAAGGAGTTTTATGAACTCTTCTTTAACCAGTAGTGTGACATGAGAGTGCATCGTTTTGAGTTTTTGTTTCGTAGGCTTAACTCTTGGTTGGATGGACAAGTGATGCATTATAGGATTAGGATCAAGACCTGGGATGTCTGCATAAGACTAGGAAAAGTTTACTTGATTTACTTTGAGAAATTTCATGAACTTAGGTACTTCTTTATCCATCATTGATGCAACTAACTATAGAATCCTTTTTTTTCTTTTGAAGTTTCAAGATTTACCTCTTTTGTAGGCTCAATCAAGATAGGCGATTGCTCATGATAGTGCTCTGGGAGAGTTTCAAGTATCCCATCATCTGGTTCCTTAAAAAGGTTTTCACCATCTAATACGCTCTTTGTTTTATCTTTTGTTTGATCTAACACTGCCAGATTCTGGTTTTCACCATTAGATCTTTCTTTTTTATTTTTATTTTTGCACCTAGGAGAGTTGAAATTCTCTTGATTAAAGAATCTATGTGAAAAATTGCTAGTCGAACAATCATTTGTGTTGTCTACAGAAAGAAAGTTCATGATAGATTCATCGTTGTGAAACATAGGTATATCGATAGGTCCAAATAGATCCTAGTTAATGAGATCGAGATGTATTAGTGGTAGTGGATCATTAAGCTATGTGAAATTGACTATGGTTATGGTCATAACAAAATTGTCTATAGGATCTGAGGTATGAGGCAAATCAATGATGGTACTGTTATCACGATAGTCTTGTTTGATTGTATCTGACTCGGTATCACTAGAATCATAGTCACCTTGTAGTTCATATTCTTGTGGTTGGGACCCTGACCCTTCACCTTCGATTAGAGTTGGGCTGTACTTGTGTACCACATCAACCCTTTTATCCCTCCAAAACTCATCATTGTAGATGGTGTCCCATTTGTATTCACCAGAATATGTGTCAGAGTTATTATCTATGAAATTCTGAATTGCTGTCAAACAGGCTTCCCTTGTATTAGACCCTCCTTGCAATGTGAGGACAATATCATGCAACTTATTGGATGCTCTTTCTTTTGAGTTAGTATCATAGCCCAGTCCTATTTTATCTTTTGCAGCAAGTCCTAGAAGGTGAATAGGCTCAACTACTCCTTTTCTCTTTCCGATAGGACCATTACCATCATAGCCCATCTTTTGCATAATTGAATATCCTTTACCATATTGATCATTAGGTAGTTTGACATTAATAACTATTTCATCTTCATCTTTATAGAGCCAAATTAGAAATTGTCTATCCTCATAATCTTCCATGGGGAATTTTTCTTTGATAAATCATCTATTAAACTAAGTATTTAGCTTTGTTGGTGGTTGCATTGATGTTGATGCTACAAATTTCTGATGTTGTGTGATAGAAGGTTGTCCATGTGACCGAGGCGATATAGGTAGATTAGCAAGATAGAGAGAGTACTCCCCTACTCCATTTTCCTTGAACCATAGTTTCTTGTCAAAGATTTTGGTTAACTGACTGATTTGTGTATCAACTTTGGAAGTACTAATAGGAGCTTCCTGATTGTTGGGAACCAAAGTATCTTGACTAGCTTTGTTGTTGGCACAAGTTTGACTATTTGAATTATCAGTTGGTATTGTGATCTCCTGTCCGTCATAAGGAAACTTAAGGAATTGATGATATGTGGACGCCCGGACAACTTGCATTTCGTGGATCCAAGGACAACCCAACAAGATGTTGTATGCAAGATGACGGTCTAACACTTGACAAAAAGTATTCTTGATAATAGGTCCCACTTTGATCAACAACATGATTAAACCCTTGGACACTCTTTCCTCATCATCGTAGGCTTTAATAGTAATATTTCTTATGGGATCAATGGACTCCTCAAAAAATCCTAAAGCCTGAACTATCTTCATGGTACATATGTTCAAACCAACACCTCCATCTTATAGGACACATCTGACATGAAACTTGTGGATCATGACTTCTTTGTATAGGGATGAATTATGTGGATGTGTCATGGAAACATCATCTTTTTTGGAGAATGAGAGGCATGTGGGTGAGGACAAGTGTCCCACCATGGCTTGAAATCGGTCCACATCCAGATCAGTGGATACAGTTGTTTCAATGAGGGCCTTTTCTAGAATTTCCTTGTGTGCTGGGGAAATCTTCAGGAGTTCTAAGATAGAAATTTGAGTAGGAGTTTTTTGAAGTTGATTGACCAAGTCATATATTGATGTTGAGGTAGGGGCATAATGGATTTTGAAGAAGCACCCTTTAAGATAACTTTAGCTTGTGCCCTTGTTGTTGCATTAAATTCTCTATATTCCATCTTTTCCTTAACTTTTATAACATTGACCCACTCATCGTCAGTGTAGATATAATTTATTTTATGATCATTGTATGATTCAAACTTTTTCTAGAAGGCTCACCCTTTTGATAGTTGGGTAAAGGGTTGCGAAATGCTTGGTGGTATTCGTTTGTTTGTTTGTGTCCTATTGTGATGGTGAAAATTATTCGTGCAATGACCCTTGCACCAATGATAATCACAATAGTATGTATCATTCCATGATGGAGGCTTCACACTGGGTTCAAAGTTGAGTTGAGGTGGAAAAGTAAGAACATTTTTAGCCATCAATTCTTTGAATGCAGATTCCAAGGATTGACCCAATGGAGTAAAAGTTCTTCTGCTAGAGAAGAATGAAGATCGTTGATAATTCATGTTTGAGGCATTGCCTAAGGCATTGTTGTTGTTATCGTTTCCATGGTACCCTTGATTGTTGGCATTCCCTTGATTGGGAGTGGAAGTTTGATTCACGTTATTCCTTGGAGGAGGAGGATTGTTTCCCTGATTTGTGACCGAGTTGACATTGTTATAGTTATTGTTGCGAGGAGCACTTGAAGCACTAAGAACAAATGGCTTGGTTGAGACATGATTTTCATCTACAACACCATCATTCACCACATTTTTGTTGCGAGTCCAAAACTTAGAATTGTCATTGTGGTGATTTGATGAGATAGGATTGTCCTTATCAAGTTTTACTATCCCTCTCTGGACCAAGGCACTTTCAATGGTGATGGAATTTTCAATCAATTTCTAAAAAGAGGGAGGACAATGAATATTAAGTCAATAGCTCATCTCTTGATCCAAGCTATTTATGAAAATGGTGATCTTTTCCTTTTTAGGAACATGACGTGGGTATCTAGAAAACAATCTTCTCCATCTCTGAAGAAATGTAATGAATGGTTCACCGGGTTTCTGTTTAGCCTTGCAGAGATCAATCATGGTTATTTGATGTTGTATGTTGTAGGAATATTGTGATATGAACTCATTAATCAATTCTTCAAATGTCTTGATAGGCGGCGTGATTTTTGATAGCCATCCATAGATTGGCCTCCAAGACTTCTAGGAAACAAGCGCATCAAGTATGTATCCTCATGGGAAAAATCTAAAGTCATATTTCAGAAGTCCCTAATATGATCAATTGGATCCGATTTACCATTGTAACGATCAAACTTTGGGATTTCACAATGTTTGGGAAATGGAATCATGTTGAGGCATGTTGATCAGAAGGATAAGGATAGATGTCATCAAGAGAATATGTATTTGTTGTGGTTCCCCCTTGTAGGTCTTTAATTTTTCCTTGAAGTGCCTTAATCTGTTGAGACAATGCACTAATATCAGACAAGGGTGTGTCATCAAGAATTTTCTTTAAGTTTTTAGTATCAAAATCATGAGGCAATTTAGCTCCTTTGTCAGCCAAATATAGGAAATATTTCTCTTTGTTGCACTCTAATATATTTTCTAAGGCTTTGTAAAATTTAGGATCTTGCTTAGCTTCTCTAAAGTGATGTTCTTCATCTCGTTTGTCATCACTATCTATAGGAGTTCTGCTCCTGTCTCTATTGGAAGGGAATGGATTTTTTTCTCTTTCACCCATGTTGTCGTTAAAAAGGGGATTTTGACTCACACTATAAAGGGGGTTACTATTCTCACCTTCTTCTTGAGTTCTTTGGGTATGATCGTCTTGTTGAATATCCTCCTTCAACTTATTGTATTGAGATTGTGTAAAAATAGGCATATGATTTTGAAATGTTCTTCTAGACGTAGATCACAATTTGATAAGTGCAAAAATGATGATGTCTTGATCCGATAAGATGAAAATATTATGATATGATCAAAATACGTTCCTAATTCTTGATTGTGGCTTCCAATGATAAAGGATATTAGAATCCTATTGGGGAAGTTGAATCAACAATCAGAAATTTGCTTGAAAGGTGCACTTTTAAGATTTGATCCTTGTTTTTGAAGAATGATAGCCTAATTAAATTCATTGAAGGATTTGACTGGGATGTGTTTGATATTGAAGGTAAGGTTGTGGTATATAATCAAAGTTGAGAGGTTGATTGTGATTATGTTGTTGTGATAAAGCTCTTCTCAAGAAATAAGCTCGTGAATATAAAGACTCTATAGCGTACTCGTCGATAAATCCCCTAGTTAAATCTTGGTACCTATGGAGAAACTCACAGTAATGGAGTAAGATATTTTGAATTTTATACAAAAACTTCTTTCATTGTAAGGTTTTCTTGTAACTAAATGTTTCTTAGGTTTCTTGATCCTATTGGCAATTGATTTCCTAACAAATTTGGTTGATTTCCACTCTCTAAGCATGAGAGAAATGTCAAAATGCTAATGGACCAAGGATGTTACAAACTCAGATCTGTCAAAAGTAATAATTATGGAAAAAGTGATAGATGCGCTATTCTGTACCCTGTATGCGTTGCAGAAACATGCATATGCACCAGAGAAATAGTCAAATGTGCTGCAACATACCTCATATGTGCTACTCTGTGTCCTATATGCACTATAGAAAAATGCTTTGACAGTGATAAAAACTGTTCACAGAATATTCAGCCTATGCACCGAAGCAAGCTCTAAATGTGTTGAACTAACTAGTGAATGCACTAGAATAGACCTTATATGTGCTAAGATATCCCCTAGATTGCTAATTTTTTTTTCCAAAGCGATTTTTCAAATAGTCTTTGAACAATTTTAGCTGAATTTTTGCATGTTCATCTTGGATGGTCTTTTATCTGAGTTAATGTGATTGAAAACAAAACAAACACTCTGAAAAACAATTGTTTTTTAAGCCCTATAATAAACATCAAGTGTATTTTCAAAAAGTGTTTTCACAGGTTTCACACATAATAGACAATTCAGTCAGACTCACTCTTAGCACTCAAGTTGGTCATCATAATAACCACAACCCACATCTTAGAACTGTGTTGACTCACATAGCCGTGTCACCCCTGAAGGGGCGCCGATGTTTTTTTCTTTTCTAGGTGCGTACTCAGAGTGATAGAAGTGGATACTAGATCCCCTAAGCAAACGGTCCTTGGCAGTTATATGGTGAGTGTCTTGGGGGCAGATTCTTCCCTCCCCTTGCACTATGATTATTAGGATGTTCGAAAACTGACATGGTTGTCTACTACACTAGGTTCGTAGTAAGGGTTTCCGTTTGGTGCAGAAATAATAAAATCCCTCAGGAGACCTCCCAACCTTTAGAACAAAGGCTTTGGGGATGGTTATCTTTCACACTACTGAAAAAATGGGTTTCCCCAGATTTGCTTTAAATTTTATAGTGGGGTGGAATAGCCTGGCTTTGGCTTGAACCCACTTGGGTTGTTCCTCTTGGGTGAGTACTTTTTCCCACAAGAGCAGGCCCTCTACAGGATGTAATAAAACATTAAAATTGCAAAAATTGAAAAGGAAAGTTTGGTATTCTGATCACCCAGTTAAGGGGAGAGCAGAGACCTATTGCCACAAATAAAGCATACACTGTTCTTTTTAGAGCCCAAATGACAATGATTTAATCTATGTGAAGATGTTGCTTCACAAAAAGCATGTGATTCATTTTAACTGCAAAAATCAATGTGTGGTGACTACCCTAGATTGCTTCATTTTAATCCATGTCTACCCTAGGGTTGCTTATTTTTAAAACCAGATGTGACTATCCTAGATTGGTTCTTTTTATGCCAAAAAAAACTTTGTCTGTGGAAGGTGTTAAACTCAGGGCTTTGTTTAATTACACCCTGTATGCACTAAAAGATCAAACAAAAGACCTAAAATAAATAGTCAATGAACTAAAATAGAAAGCTAATGCGCTGTAGAAAACCTTAAATGCACCAAAAGAAATCCTAAATATGCTAAAAGAAATGCAATAATTTTTTACAAAATTTTAATGAAGTGAGCTGAGTGTATGGACCATTATGTTCCTTATAAGCGCTATTTGGTTTCCCAAATGCACCGAAAGACCTGCAAAAGCACTATTAGAAGCCTTGAATGTGCTACAAAAAGTCACGTATGTGCTAAAACAAGAATTTTTGTTGAAAATCCAAATTCTAGAATGCAAAATCCCGTCAAGAAACCTGCAAATAGATGTCAAAAATGGGGCAAAGGCCCCATGGTGGGCGCCAAAAATGTGTGATCAATTTTTAAGTGTATTAATAAATGTAGATTAAAAATAATAAATCAAACACACCGATAAGACATTATATCCAAACATAAAATCAAATAAGAGAATGCAAACTCAGTCTTCTGTTTTGGATGTCGTCCTATCATCCTTTGTCTCCAATGTTTTTGTCGATTCTAGCTTGCTCTCAGATTGTATGCTAGGCTCAAGAATGAGATTTGAAAGATGATGACTGTATTCTATGCTATGATATGATTAGCATGCATGATTGCTAGAATGTAAGAATACAAAATGCTATAAATACTAAAGCTAATAATAACAATGCTAGAATGCTAGAGTGCAATTAAGCTCTAATGCGTGTATATATGTAAATAACCAATGCTTGGATTCACGGGGGTATTTATAGAGTTTTCGAAAGATTCTGATTGGCAGATGTGATCAACGGCTGTGAAAATTCCTAGTAGATCGAACGGTCGAAGATGGATAAGACTAGAGAGAAAAATAGAAGAAAACTAGAAAGCAAGATTTGTTTCCTTTTTCGTAGAAGAAATAAGACGAATTGTAAAAATCATCTTTTTGTGAGATTTTGGAAAGATTTTGAAGATAAATAATGAATTATAAATTCAATTATTTTTTTATTAGTGACATGGAGATTTTTCTTAATTAAATAAAATATTTAATTAAGATTTGAAGAAAATAGAAGATTTCATAAATAAATAAAATATTTAATTATGATTTTGGAAAGATATGAAGGATATTTAATTAAATTTTTAGGAGATGATATGTTGATGAAATTAATTAAATAAAAATATTTAATTAATTAGAAGAAAGATTTGAATAGAAGAAAAGAAATATTTAAATTTAATTAAATCAAGACTTAATTAAATTCAAAAAGTGATAATTAATTATAATAAATAAAAGGGTATTTATTTAATTAATCAAGTAGACATATGAATGTGAAATAATTAAATAAAGTTGATTTATTTAATTATGGTAGAAGAATAAAGTGAATGAACAATATAATTAAATTAATTAAATTTAATCATATGTAGAGGACTTTTAGAGAAATTAATTAAATAATGAATATTTAATTAAGTGCCAAGATTAATTAGACATGACCAATTTTATGCATATACACATAGCACACCATCATCTTTACCAATTGGATTATCGAGAAAATATTACAATAGTATAAAATTTTATGTGAAATCTATAGCGAAAAATTATGATAATATTAAATTAGCTAATTTGTCAAGTTCTTTGAGAAAATTGGAAATTAATTTGGCCAATAAGAGACATAATATTTCTAGAATTGATGATAATGAATGATAGTGCTTCTAGATTTAGAGTGATATGAAATGTTATGCTAAATTAAATGCACAATTAAATCTAGAAGCACTATGTTTCATATTTGATCAATATTTTTTAAATCTAATGTATATAAAATCTAAAGCAAGTAAGCAAACTCAAATGTTCACAATAAAATAATACTTGCCTTAAAATTATTGTTAACAATAATTTTTTCTTTATACATAATTTATTTGGTCTTATAATATTTTAATAATGTTATCTTTCTATTGTTATAATATATTATTATGTCAACTAACTTGTTAATTAAATTAATAAAAGATTTTAAGTACACCTATCTAAAAAATGTTAACAAATAATTATTTTATTTACGTCAAATAGATATATTTTATTCTAGTTTAGATCTATTTATGACTTATTTTATTTATTAGAGTTAGTTTTTTTACTTTACAACTATTCAAAAATAATTTTATTTTATTTATACTATTTACTTAAGATTTTTTTTTAATTATATATTTTCTTAAAATAATTCTTTAACAAATAAAATAGCTATAAAAAAATATAACAGTGACTTATATATACACTCTTATAAAAAAATATGTATTTATTTAAGATATCTTTACTATTTAAATAAATTTTTAAAAATTATGTAGATATTTTTTAAGTCAAAGAAAGATTGATAACAATGTTATTTAGCTAATGACATTTTAAATATTTTTAATTTTTTTTAATGTGGTTATTTTAGTGCTCTTTGATGTAGGAATTAAGTTCTATTTTAGGTAGATATATTTAAATTATAAATAAATTGATTCACATGTGTTTAAAGATGATATTTATATTTGTAAGGATGAAAATTATATATTTAAGATTGATTTATAACATTTCACATCTTAATCTTTATTAGTGGATTTGCATTCATAATCCTTAAACATATTTTCTATCATTATAAATGAAATCTTTAAGTGCAAATTTGATGGAGACCACTTTCACAAATAAATTGGGACCTTTTATTTTTCAAATTCATAGTTCAAACTTATCTACTATGAACCACTTTACTAGCCACTATGAGCCATTTTAACATGTAATTATGTTAATTGGTGTGCTCGGTGCTTGTATTTAAGAACATTCATTCACTCATTTAAAAATAATCCAAAAAAATATAATACTTTTCTAGAGCATATCTAGATTTCAATTTCTAACTGTGGATAAAAATAATTCAGCACGTAATCAACTATCACTTTATCCTAGGCGCACTACATAATTGTTTGTTGTCTTCAATTCTTTTTCTTAAATCAATAAATTTAGTCTACCAAGGGTCTAGCCTAGAAGAACAAAAGTCTTGTGATCCAGCAAATTATATGGGTTGTTTATTTTGCATAAAAAATACTCCAATTCCCTCCACCAAAGCATCACACTCTAAAACAAAAGGAAGTGAAAATATTAGAAAAGAAAAAGTGAGACATAAAATCATTACCTCCTTGAGCTTATCAAAATCTCTCTATGTTGAATTACTCTAAGAGAAATCCCCTTTCTTCATCAAACATGTTTTTGATTAGAGGTAAAAAAATAGGTTTTGATGGGGCCCCAAAACCCATTACAACTAGTTTTGAAGGGCTCTGTAACCCTATCAAAGGAAAGCAAGCTACAAAAAAGATATAGCACATATGAAAATAAGCAACACAACAATATCAAATAACGACATGATTATACAGGTTGCAACATATAACAAGAGAGGGACAAGATCCCCACACAAGTAGATTTTAACTAGGACCTGGAAACCATAAGTGAACATTGAACCCACCTACACTAGCTAGGAAACAACAAACCATCTGCTCAGGATAGAAATCACCAAAGCAACTCCAACTGAACCAATAAAACAAGGGAAACCACAACTCCCAATCAAAGCAACCAACACATCCAATTGCTCAACCTTTATATGAGAAGAGTTAGGCTAAGCCAGGGAAGAGAATATCCCCATACAATCATCTTTCTTGCAACAATACCCCACTAAAATTCTAACAGTATCCTCCCAACAACACCTATCCACTAGGGACACAAGGCCAATCTCCACCTCAAAAGGAGGGGACTCACCTCCAAAAGAGAGGATGAAATGAGACCTAAAACCTTCGAAAACACCTCTCTCCTCCTTACACAAGAAACAACTCTCTCCTCCTTACACAAGAAACACCTCAATAAGAGCCAACATAAAGGAGAAGAACTACCGAGCAACCCAATAGCTATTAACTTCGCCTCAATAGAAGAATGATCCACATTAAAAGGAATAGTCTCCCCCTCAATAGAAGACTCAAGCTGAAGATCCCAACAAGAAATGGAATTAGAAGGGAGGGAAAACAAAACATCCCAAGGAAGCCCAAGCATCTAGGAGAAGTCAGAGGGAGTAGGGAACTCATCAACCAAAGCACACAACTGGGCCAAAAGGTAACAACATAAGCATAACCCAACCAACTGTAGATAGACCACAAACAACACACCAAAGAACTAAAACACGTAGAGATCCAAGCCCAAGGGTAACATAAGAAAATTGAGATGAAAAGAAACAAGGGATCTCCAACAAGAAGGACACTTAGGGACAACCAAACCATAATACCCCCAAGCTACTTTAACACATTGATCAGAGCCAAAGATAAGCCAAATCTCCACAAAGCCAACCCATAGGAAGCACCACCAGTCCATAAAAGGAAAACTAGGAACACCCACAACACCCCCAAAGCAAGAAAAACTACCACAACCCCACCAAAAGGACAACAAAATAGGCCTAAGGGAAACCCAAAAGGAACTAGTTAAAAAAAAGGCCAACATAGAAAGCCCCCATGCCATCCCATTATGTTAAATAGGATGAAGAATAGGCCATTCCTCCAACCAATCCCCCTCATAGGAAGAACCCCTACAACCACACACCACTGAAGTCCTCCACATAGAACCAAAGAAGCATCAAGCAATCTCGAAAAAAAAAGCATAAGTAGAAGACTGCAAACAAGAGGCCAAAACCCTCCAAAAAAGGTCAACAAAGCAAGGAGCCAACATGAGCAAAGTGACTCCACATCTCAAATGGGATTCCTTGCAAACTGAAAAAGAAGCTACACTCCAAGCAAGAGTTTCCTCCAACCGCCACAAGCCAAGGAACATCCAAAATAGGCAAGAAGAGCAACAATAAAGGTTGCAACTGCAATAGATTGCAGAATCCACCCAACAAAAACCAACCACAAGTTGCGCAATGCCAAAGAACAACCATAACCTCAAAAGAAATCCCACCACTCTCCAAAGAAAAAGAGGAACCTCCTCTTGAAGAAGAATCCACACCAAGGGAAGAAGAATATTGCATCACTGCCGAACCTTCCCCACTAGAGCCGATAACAATGAACCAACAACTCCAGGCATCCTCCATAGAACACTCAACGTCCGAAAGGCCACCATCTAGGTTGCCATCATCTTCTGCACCTTCACCATCATTGGAGTCAAAACTCCCACCCACGCTCACCTGTGCCGTCTTTCCCACACACACCATCTCTCTTCATCAAACATGTTAGTGGAGTAGTTAGATGTGAAAATTATTTTATGAACCTTTTGTAATAATTGTAAAGACCAAGAAACCCTCTCAAGTGTGATATAATCTTAGGTGGATACCAATCCATGGTTTTCTTAATCTTATCATCATCCATGCTAACCCCTTGGAAAATAATTTTATGCATTAGATATAATATCTATGTCAACCCAAACTTACCTTTTTATACCTTGGAAAATAATGACTACTATAGAATACCAAACACCTTATATTATGTGTTTTAAATGATCTTCCCAAGTCATTTTATAAATCAATATGCCATCAAATAAAACTAATACAAGCTTCCTCATTTGCTTGATGAATACCTAATTTGTGAAATAGTAGAATGTGTTTGATGCATTAGTCAACCCAAATGACATTACCATTAACTTTTAATCCTCATAATTATACTTGAAAGATATATCATGCACATCCTCATCTTTCACCCTTACATGATGATACATTGATTGTATATCAATATTGGAGTATATTGAACCATGAATCTCATCTATAAACTCATTGATTATGGAAAGAGGATAATAGTTATTTATTATCATCTTATTGAGGTCTCTATAATCAACTTATATCCTCATTTTACCATCCTTTTTGACCAACACCACAAAATACGAAATGGGCTAGAGGTAAATCATATTTGTCTCATATCTAAAAACTCCTTAATCACCTTTTAATATATTCCTTTTACCTCCTAGGATGATGATAAGGTGTAGTGATGATTGGTTTTGATTATTACTCGAATTCAATAACATGTTAAAAACCTCTATCTAGTGACAACCCTAAAGGAATATTGTTGAAACTCCTACTATGCTTATCTAAGATGGATTGGATGGCAACATGGTAAGATATCTCATCCTTGCATGTACTTGTGTCTATAATTGAACATTGTAATGGTCAAGCCACTTGTTCATTATGGAAACCCCTTTCCATCCATTTAACTATAATAATATTGGGAGCTCCATAAGATAAGCCTTGAAAAATTACCCCATTCCTGTTAGATTAAATCTCTGCTCTATAGTCTGATAGCTTTTGGTAAAATCATAAATTGAATAGTTTCACACCTAGAACTATATCTATCTCCCTCATGCTAACCATAGAAAAATTATTTAACATTTTTTATCTTTCGAGGTCATGTCAAGATACTAAATCCCCTTGTAAAAAAATGTAAACCCATCAGCCACTATATAATATTGAAACCATCAAAATCGTATATCCTCAATACCATCCATCTACTAAACCCTCATTAATAAAGTTGTGTGTATCCCCGCTATGAATAAATTGTGCCACTTTGTGACCCTATAAGATTCCTCAAGATAGAAAAGGATAATACCTAGGTTCTCCTAAAAGTGTGTCAATTATTCTTCCTAAAGACTCTTCTCCTTCATTACCTTCATGTTCTACCTTATCAGTTCCACAACCTCATATACAATTTCTTCTACCTTTGAATCATAAAAAACAACCTCTACATAATTCACCTATCCCTTTTCCAAGTTTCTATGTCCTAGCTTTGATTCCTCTCTACAATAAAAGAATAATTTTTTCCTTTGAAGGTCATTTTTGGATTCATCTATCTTACTTGGTTTATGAGGTAATGTCTTAGGTTGAGGTAAGACCTTATGAAAATGTTTCTTATGCTAATTTGATGGTGTAATCTTGGAGTAGAACTTTTTGTTAGTAACCAGATTCTCCAAATTTAATACTCCCTGAATGGCCTCTTTTGGAGATATGAGATCAAAAGCCTTAACCAAACCCTTGAGTGGTTTGGCTAGTCCCCCCCAAAAATATCTTAATGAGTCTCCTCTATGTCCAATATCTAACCATAGTTGATAATTGTCAAAATTATAATACATAATCATTCACTATGTTAAGTTAGCCTAACAAGGCCAACCCCCTAAAATGTATTTTTAAGGCCCCTTTCTATCAAATCTATCCATGAATATCTAAGTAAAATTAGTTTAGGTAAAATTTGATTATGACCTTCTATGCTCAAACCATGATGCCATCACTCTAAGTTATACCATCTAGATGAATGATTATACATTTGGAGGCTTCCTCTTCCAACATGGGGTTGATTAAAAGACAGGTGTCCAAATTTTAGACCCAAATACATGTAGTAATTTTCCCTAATATGTCAAAATGAGGGAGCTCGTCAACTTGCTCAATATTTGCTACAAATATTTATGAGGCTATTTTGTAGATCTAATTTTCACTCTTGGGTTTGTTCCTTGATCTAAAATTATAATAGTTTTCAATTGAAATAAAATTTCTAGTGTTCGGATCAAGAGTCATGCATTCATCCATACAAGAATTAATGTCATATACTAGTATATTTTTCTCCTCTTACTTTAGTGGTATCTCTACTATAGGAAAAAAGGTAGGCTATAAAGGCCTAGCTGTTAACTCAATTGAGACTTGGTTATAGCCATTTTAATATGAATAACCATATTCCATTGTGATATTTTATGTGGGCTTTGTGGAATTTGAAGTGACATTCATTTTTTTAATTTTTTGCATCATCTAGATGAGTAGTTGATTTGTTTGTGTAGACATTGAAAAATGTCCTAATCAATGTCATACACTTAAATTAGGTTTATTAATTTTTTTTCCTCTTTATCCATCCTCTTTTCGCTTAATTGATTTAATTACCCTAGATAATTAATTAATTGCATCATTTTAATCTAATTGGCCTAATTAATTTAATTAGGTCAACTCATCTCTTTCTACACTAACACTTCATCTAATTAAATTAAATAAATCAAAATTTTTAATTTAATCTCCTAAGTCATCTTATTTAATTAAATAACCCTATGTTATTTAATTAAATACCATTTCATCACCCCTCCTCTATTTATTAAATCATCTAATTTAATGAATATCTTCTAATTCCTCTAATTCCCTAATTGCATAAATTAAACTTTTAATTAGCAATTAAACTAATTTTCCTCTAAGCAAAGGAAATATTCCCATGGAATATTCTTTATCCTTTTTGCACAATTAAAAATTTGTTTTAATTTGTAAAATTAACCTTTTCCCTCACCCTAAAGGAATATTCTAAGGAATATTTCCTCTCCTCCAATCAACTCACTTAGCTTCAAAAGAAGGTTAACCCTTCAACTTCCTAAACAAGTTATTTTTGACATGTGTGAGTAGGTCAAAAGTGTGTTTGTTTGAGGTAAGTGTGAGCCCTCGATTAACTTTCATCTTGCATTCTCATCCGTTGATGAGAATCCATGGTCCATTCCTTTCATCCTCTTCATCTTGAACCGTTGATTAAGCTTTTTGATCTCAACCATCCATTCTTCAATTTCTCTCCTATAAATAGATCACTATTTAGAGACAATTGGATCCATCTTTCAATTGCAAACTCATGCTGTTGAATTCACTTGCACTCACACTCTCAATTTACTCACTTTTCACTTATTTTAGTTCATTTTAGTTGCATATTAGCTTCAAGCTTGCATTAATGGCTTCCATGCATCCATCTTAGCTTGTTTATAAATTAGGGTTTTGAATCTTTTAGCTTAGAATTAGCTTAACATTTGTATATCTTCATCAATTAGCATAAAATCATGTTTAATTAGCTTTCATCATGCTAAGTTAGCTTTAAATCATGTTTTCATACACATCTCACAGTGGTTCCATCAATTTTTTTCAATAAAACTTATTAGAACAAGCTCATTTACCCACATGATTGGGAAAGGGTCATCCTTTCACATCAACACGACACCAATCCCCCAATAGAATAAGTTTCAATGGATTAGAGTAGGTATTTCAAAAGCTATTTTATTTTAACATGTTAAGTTTTAATAGCTTCCACTTTGATTTACATTGAATGATTTTATTGGGACTGAGGTTTAGTGGCTAAATCGCACTTCGATTCCTCATGAATCAAGTGTGGTTAACCTATACTAATCCATCAGTCACATTTTTGTACTAGAGGGAGGGGAAACCAATCATTTAACCATATTTTAGCTCAAAATCCATTTTCATGCTATTTTTTAGGTTGCAGTGACACTCAAAACACAAATAGTGATAGTATTTCAATAGCGTCACCATATAGCGCTGCCTAAGCAATTTGATATAGCGACGAATATTTAATTGGCCAACTTGGATTTAAATATAGTGATGCATATTTAAATTTGAAGTATGGTGGATGGGAAACAATGATGCTCACTTTCACCAAACTTGGATGGGAAACGATGATGCTCACTTTCACCAAACTTACACTTTTAAGGTTCAAATTGTGACACACTCGTTTACAGCGACACCCATGAAAACAATGATGCAATTGTGCTCACTGGCCTCTCTGCAAAGTGACACTAAAATTCACCAAAGTAATGCCCAAATTTTAGATTACGATGTCATTGTGTGTAACGATGCTCAACTAGGGTAAGAAACTTCACGTTTGTTTTTTGACATGTGACTTAATTTCTTTTGATTATCTGATCACTAATCGATGTCTAATTGTGTTTTCATTGTTAGACTAACAAGGTTTTGCAGGTTTTAAGGCATGGAGCAAAATTGAAGACCTTCTCTTCTATCTAAACATTCTATAATTGTAACTAGTGTTCATCGCTTTGGGGAAATTATAACCCAATTCCATGCTTTTTTGCTTTCAATTTTAGGCAATGCACTAATTTTCCATTGGGTTTAAAATGATCATTCAAAGTTGCATAAAATGAACCCTCACATCGCATCTTTCAATTGGGCTTAAAATTGAGCAAGGCAAACTCATCTTTCAATTGGTGCTCTAAAAAGAACTCATCATTGCTTTGAGGCTTAAAATGAACTTGTGCTTTAATTGTATTGTAATTTTCTTTGCAATTTGCATCATTCGAATGCATATGCACTTCTCTCGTTCTCCACGGTGATCTTGAGAATCAAAAGAATTTTAGTGACAATGGCTGTCTAAAAAATTACCTCCATCTTTCAATTTTGGTTTAAAATTGAACAACCATGCTAGTGTGAGAAAATGCATAGCATGTGTTCTCTCTTTATGCATATAGAAAAAGATGATCCAACTACAAATGTACTTACTCACTATTGTTCAGCTTTAGAGGGCCTTCCTTGGTGGGAAAAAGTACTCACCCCAAGGGAACAACCCAAGTGGTAATGAGCATAAACCAAGCTCTTCCAAACCACTATATAAATTTGTGGTTTCTATGAAAATCATAATGAATGGGAAGCAATGCATGATATCTCTCCCCCAATATCTTTATGATGCATAAAGCCCTTGTTCTAAGGGTTGGGAGACCTCTCACAAGGATTTTATCATTGCACCCCCTAAATTGGATGCCCTTATTATGAACCTTTGTGTAGTAGCCAAAAATACCTAATATTTGTTGATGTCAGGAGGTCAAACCTTCGAAGTCATCCCAGATATTTGTGTTTCTTAGTAGAGATGAAAAGTTTTTCATGGGAGATTCATGAGAACTTGAAGCTTGGCTGACCCGTAGAAGTGATTGCCGTGGAGGGGAGCCGGTGTGGTGAAGCTTCTAATCATCCGCTCTCAATAAGTGAAATTGGAGAAAACCAAGCGGGAATACAATAGATATAGCCATTTCCATCATAGGGTTGTAATGCTTGTGAGTCAGTTTAACACTTTGCTTGATTTCAAAATGATCCAAAAACAAACATTCACTATCCAAAATTTCAAAAACTTTGGCTTAAATATGGACGTCTTGTGTTAGCCTTGATATTACTGCTTGTCCTAAGGATTTATCCTTAGTGATTTCTAAATATCTTGACATGAATCTCAAACCCATATTTACCAAAGACAACATAGGAAATTATGGCTTTAATCTCATGATTTTCATGAAATGGACATTGTGAAAGTTATGATGTTTTTGACATAAAAGTCTAGTTTGAAAACATAATTAAAGACAAGTGTTTGTGGTAAAATCAATTCATTTAAGAAAAGATAAATTGATAAATGAATCCCACATGACTACTTGGAGACAATTTCTCCCATTTAACAACTTGATCTTCTAGGTGCTATAATTTAGCTAATATTTGATCTCATAAATGGTGAACAAACAGATCTCATTAGTAGTTTGAGAACCTTCACTTTTGAAAAAAATGAGACAAACGTAGTGGAGAAACACAAAAACCATTCTAGATGAAGAGGAGGAACAGACTGATATTGAGGCTAGAAGGCCCCTATTACCACCACT
This sequence comes from Sequoia sempervirens, assembly GCA_007258455.2. Taxonomy (NCBI): domain Eukaryota; kingdom Viridiplantae; phylum Streptophyta; class Pinopsida; order Cupressales; family Cupressaceae; genus Sequoia; species Sequoia sempervirens. Next base: position 1,186,663 of record VDFB02128519.1, on the reverse strand, counting down.
CACATGGAAATAAATATATTCCTTTCTTCCATACCCTTAAATTGTTTCCCCATGATCTGACAAAAAAATTGGATTCCTAAGCCAAAGTCTACCGGTCCTCAATTTAGACTTAGGAATCTATTGGATGTTGTGGTTGTGTTGATGATATGTGGTTTTCATTGATGTCAACACTATTAGCATAAATGTTTTTGAAGCTATATATGTCGAGGATATTGAGAAAATTGTAATAAATGACTGCTAGGTTGTTAGTGGTGAAGTGAAGTTCAGTATGGTGGTTATTTTTGTACGTTGTTGATCAAAGGTTTTGGACTAAAGGGTTTGTTGCTGAGTGTATCTAGTTTATCAACGTCAAGTTTCAGAGATCCGCATGAAGATTTCTATTTAGATAGTTTTTCTATTTCTTCAGTTGGTGTTCCTGATTGAAGATGACATTGTTTCAGTTAGTTTAGTTGCTGCAAATTCTTCTCTTGTGATTATTGATGCTTATGGATGTTTCTAGATTGTGCTCTATCTTTGTTGCATGTCCGCATTGATCATTGTGATCGTGGTTGGGAATTTTCTCTTGCGTGTTCATGTTTTTCTTGTTCTTGGCCAACATAGTGTTTGTAGCATGCTGTGGATCTTCAAGAAGAAATTAATTGAAGTGTCTTCATGCTGGAGATGTTGATTTGGGTCCTCACTAAGTTTTGACTGACTTTGGTTTATTCACATTGATAATCTTTAATGTTTTGGGCTGATAGTTTATATTCATTTTATTATTTCTTTGTGGCCGACTTGTAGCAATGAAATTTCATGTTGTGGATATATAAGAACTATTTTTTATTCAAATTTAAGTGTGGAGAAGGTGTGATTTTGTGTGTGTGTGTGTGAATAATATTCTAATCATTCAAAGGAAGAGCAGAGTGTGAAGAATTGTGAAGAAGTGTGAAGAAGAGTGAAGAAGAGTGAAGAAGTGTTCATGTGCTTAATTGGAACTATAATCAGGCATTAGCATATGCTATTTTCTCAATTCAAAATCTAGATGGCTTTAATCCAAATCTCTTTGTAAGACAGTGTGTCTTCCTTTGTAATTGAGCAATGAGCTCTAGGCAGTGTGCCTGAATGCATGTGCATTCCCCATATTTTATTTTCATTATACTTTTAATAGCGTATAATCTTGTGGACTAATCTCCACCATGGTTTTTCCCCTAATAGGGTTTCCACATAAAAAAATCTTGGTGTTATGTGTGTTTTTGATGTGTTGATGATTTATATTTTCATGGTTAAAAATTAGATCAGAGAATAAGGTTAATAAGTCAAATAAGTTTTGAATTTATGTGACAGCTAATTCACCCCCACTCTTAGTTGTCTGCCCTTGTATTGCCAACAATTGGTATCAGAGTAGGTTCCTTGGAAGAAGTTTAACTTAAGGTGATCCAGGATGGAAATTTACAAGAAGGATATTATGAGATTTGATGGAACAAATTATTCTTTGTGGAAGACTTGAATGGAGTGCCATCTGAGATGCATTGGTGAACCCTACTAGAGCATTACAATTAATATGCATATTATTCCAAAAAATGCTCCTACTACTTTTGCTGAGATCAGAGATGCTGAGTATAGTATCTAGGCTAAGGAAGCTTTGTTGAGTGCTTTGACTGATTCTAAGATGACAAATGTTGTGGATCTAAAGACTACTTATGAGATCTAGAAAAAGTTGGAAACCTTGTATGAAGGTGATGCTAATGTGAATATTTCTAAGTTGTAGAGTTTGAAAGGGAAATATGAAAGGTTGAGAATGGGTGATGATGAGAACATTAATACTTTCATGTAAAGAGTGAATGAGCTTGTGTGTGGTATTAGATGTGCTGTTGGAAAGATAGATGAATATGAGATTGTTGATAAATTGCTTAGATCCTTGCCTGATTCTTACAAAGTCAAAGCTAGTGCTATTGAAGATCTCTAGATTGTAAAAAAAATAACCAGAGATACATTGGTTGGTAAGCTGACTGCTTTTGAGTTGAGAAAATTTGGTGATGCCCTTCCTAAGGTTGAATCTGCTTAAGAGATAGATAAAGATATGATCCGGGTGAGAGTTCATCTAGAAAGACATTCAAGTATGAGGATGAAATAAGACAAATTGAAGAAGAAGAAAGGGAGCTAGAAGAGATGGAAGCACTTATTGTCAAGAGAGTACTGAGAGGAAAAGGTAAGTATGAAGGAAAATTACCTCTTAAATTCTTTTCTTGCAATAAGATAAGTCATTTTGCATCAAGGTGTCTAGAAAGAGCTACTAAACCAAGACATAAAAAGCCTAGATTTCAAAAGAAGTGTTACTATACTATTGATGAAGGTGTGACAGATGATGAATCTGATAAAGGAAATATAAGTGATGATGAATGGGTATTTATTGCTATCAAGGAAAATAATTCTATATCTACTAAATCTGATGGTTGTACAAATGTGGAGAAAACCCTTGCTACTTGAGTTGAAGAGAAAGATGAATGGGTAATTGATAGTGGATGTTCACATCATATCACATGAGACAAAGTAAGTTTGTAAGCTTGGAAAAGTATGATGGTGGTGTTGTGAGATTTGGTGATAATACAACTAGTGTGATATGTGGAAGAGGTTGCATTTCTCTTGATGGTAAGCACAATATTGATGATGTTTTGTATGTGGAAGGCTTGAAGCATAATATTTTGAGTGTTGGTCAAATGGTTGATAAGGGATACACTATTCAGTTCAAGGATGGAAAGTGCATAATATTGAGTTCCGAAAATGAAATTGCATCAGGTACAAAAACAAAAGGAAATATCTTTCACTTGATTGATGCTAGTAAAAGTTGTTTGATTGCTCAAGTTGATGAAATTTGGTTATGGCATAGTAGGTTGTGTCATGTTAACATTGATAATATTGTCAAGATAAGTTCCACTAAGGCTATGAGAGATCTACATAAGTTGGTGAAAGCTACCAATGCAATATGCAAGGAATGTCAATTAGGAAAGCAAACTAGGATTTCATTTTAGAGTAAAAAGCATTGTTCAAATGAATTGTTAGAGCTTGTGCATATTGATCTGTGTGGTCCCTCTAAGTTCAAAAGTTTACAAGGTTACAGGTATTTCATGTTACTCATTGAAGATTATCCTAGAATGGTATGGGTTACTTTCTTAAGGGAGAAATCTGAAACACTGGAAAAATTCAAGATCTTTAAAGCTATGGTTGAGACAGAGACAGGTTTGAAGATTAAATGTTTGAGAACAAATAGAGGTGGTGAATTCAATTTAGGTGAATTTAATACTTTTATGAAGAACATGAAATAAAGAGACAATTATTTGCACTGTGGACCCCTAAGAAAAATGGAGTTATGGAAAGGAAGAACAAAACAATTGGAGATGCTGCTAGAGCTATGATGGTAGAAGAAAATGTTCCTCATATGTATTGGAGAGAAGCCATGAGTACTACTGTGTACACACCCAACCGGGTACAAATCAAAGGTGATACTGGTAAGACCCCTTTTGAGCTATGGACTAGTCAAAAGCCTACTGTTAAATACTTTAAGATATTTGGAAGTAGATGTTATATTAAGAGAGATGAAGAAATAGGAAATTTTGATGCTAGGAGTGATGAAGGTATCTTTCTGGGTTATGCTACTGAAAGTAAGTCCTACAAGTATTACAATAAAAGATTGAAGAAAATGGTTGAAAGTGCAAATGTTAAGGTTGATGAAGACTTTGGTACACTATCCAAAACCTATGGATATGACTCTGATGATTAGGATGATAGTACAAACAAAGGAAAGAAAGTTCAGACTACAAATCAAGTGCAAATCAATGTAGTAAATCAATAAAATGAAGAAGAAAGAGAAACTGGTGAAAGAGTAGAAGAAATATCAGAAGAGCCTAAAGTTGAAGAAAATCCTAAGAAGACTCTAAGGTATGTAAGATTGAATCATTCAGAAGAACAAATTATAGGTGATAAGAACAAATGTGTCCAGACTAGGAGAAAGATTGCAGAAGAGTATTACTTGATTTCAAAGACTGAGCCTACTAGTGTGAATGAAGCATGTAAGGATGAGCATTGGATTAAAGTAATGAAAGAAGAGTTAAAATAGATTGAAAAGAATGATACATGGATTCTTGTTCCCAAACCTAAGAATAAGAATGTCATTGGAACCAAATGGGTCTTTAGAAACAAATTGAATGAGCAAGGTGAAGTGGTTAGAAACAAATCAAGACTGGTATGTAAAGGATATTCACAAATGGAAGGAATTGATTTTGAAGAGACCTTTTCGTCTATTGCTAGAATTGAAGATGTAAGATTATTTCTTGCCTATGCTACTCACAAGAACTACAAAGTTTATCAGATGGATGTAAAATCAGCTTTTCTAAATGGGGAATTGGAAGAAGTGTATGTTGAGCAACCTGATGGATTCTAGTTGACTGATAAAGAATATATGGTGTGTCAGTTGAAGAAAGCATTGTATGGACTCAAGCAAGCCCCTAGAGCATGGTATGCAAGATTGGACAAGTGTTTGCTAAAGCTTGGATTTATCAAAGGTACTGCTGATAGTAATTTGTATTTCAAGAATGATGATAAAGATTTGATTATTGAAGTCTTTGTTGATGATATTATTTTTGGAGGAGATGATGCTTTGCACATGAAGTTTGCTAATGAGATGCTGAATGAATTTGAGATGTCTATGATTGGTGAGATGAAATTCTTTTTTGGATTGAAAATTACTCAATTATAAAGGATTTTTTATATCTCAGTCCAAGTATGTGAAGGAATTACTAGAGAAGTTTAGTATGAAAGATTCAAATCCATTTGGTACACCCATGGTGATTGGATGCAAGTTGACAAAAAAATATGATTCTTTGAAAGAAAATTAGACAAGATACAAATAAATGATTGGTGGATTGTTGTACTTAACTCAAACTAGGCCTGATATCATGAATGTTGTATGTATTGTTGTGAGATTTCAAGCTAATCCGAAAGAATCTCATGTGACTGTTGTGAAGAGAATTTTAGATACTTGAAGGGAATTGTTGATCTTGGCCTATGGTATCCTAAAGATGATGATCTTACTTTGAGTGACTTTACTGATGCTAACTAGGTAGGAGATGTGAATGATAGAGAAAGTACTAGTGGTGGAGCATTTTTCTTGGGTAAGAAGCTAATTTTATGGTTAATAAAGAAGCGGAATGCCATTTCCTTATCTACTGGAGAGGCCAAATACATTGCTACTGCTAATAATTGTACTCAAGTCACGTGGATGAAAAAAATGTTGAAGGATATTAGAATTATATATGATGAGCCTATTGCTATATTCTGTGATAGCTCAAGTGCTATTAGAATTTCCAAGAATCTGGTGCTGCATTAAAAAAAAAACATATATCTATCAAGTTTCACTTTTTGAGGGAGAAGTTAAGTTAAAAGGAAGTCAGATTGGAGTATGTGCCTACTAAGGAGTAGATTGCATACATCTTTACCAAGCCATTTCCTAAGGATACTTTTGAGTATCTCAGAGGAAAGTTACGGGTGACTACCCCTCCTAATCAAAACTAAGGATATATGGCATTGCATCAGTCCATGCATTTCACAGTCATATCTTGTCTCAGATTGATGTTGTGGTGGTTGCTACTCAGGGGGAGTAGTCAGATGTTCTGAAATTAAGATATGTGGTTAAGAGCTTAGAGAACTTTGTCATTGATGTCAAAGGGGGAGAAGAGTCATGTGAAAAATTGGTGATTATCTGAGGAGAAGAGCCTTATGGGGAGAAAGATTATGTGAAAGTGTTGAGGAGAAGATGAGTCAAAACCTAAGTAGGATTTAGTTGTGTTGATGGTGTTTTTCATATCATGTGTTGCCATCAATGCCAAAGGGGGAGATTGTTTGATGTTGTGGTTGTCATTGATGTCAAAACTATTAGCATAAATGTATTTGAAGCTGTATATGTCGAGGATATTGAGAAAATTGTAATAAATGAGTTCCAGGTTGTCAATGGTGAAGTGAAGTTCAGTATGGCGGTTATTATATACATTGTTGATAAGAGGTTGTGGAATAAAGGGTTTGTTGCTGAGTGTATCTAGTTTATCCACGTTGAGTTTCAGAGATCCGCATGAAGATTTGATCGAGTTATGAAGATTTCCATTGAGACAATTTTTTTGTTTCTTCAGTTGGTGTTCTTGATTGAAGATGATGCTATTTTAGTTAGTTCAGTTGCTGCAAATGATTCTTTTGTGATTCATGATGCTTGTGGATGTTTCTATATTGTGCTCTATATTTTTTGCACACCCACATTGATCATTGTGATCGTAGTTGGTGATTTTCTCTTGCATTTTCATGTTTTTCTTGTTCTTGGCCAATATAGTGTTTGTAGCATGTTGTGGATCTTCGAGGAGAAATTAATTGAAGTGACTTTGTGCTAGAGATGTTGATTGGCATCCTCACTTTGTTGTGGCTGACTTTGGTTGATTTGCATTGATTATCTTTAATGTTTTGGGCTGACAGTTTATATTCATTTTATTATTTCTTTATGGACGACTTGTAGCAATGAAATTTCATGTTGCGGATATATAAGAGTGATGTTTATTCAAATTTAAGTGTGGAGAAGGTGTGCTTTTGTGTGTGTACAAATAATGTTCTAATCATTCAAAGGTAGAGTAGAGTGTGAAGAATTGTGAAGAAGTGTGAAGAAGAGTGAAGAAGAGTGAAGAAGTATTCATGTGCTTAATTGGAACTGTAATCAGGCATTAGCAAATGCTATTTTCTTAGTTCAAAATCTAGATGACTTTAATCTAAAATCTTTGTAAGATAGTGTGTCTTCCTTTGTAATTGAGCAGTGAGCTCTAGGCAGTGTGCTTTAATGTATGTGCATTCCCCATATTTCATTTTCATTATACTTTTAATAGGGTATAATCTTGTGGACTAACCTCCACCGTGGTTTTTCCCCTAACAGGGTTTCCACATAAAAAATCTTGGTGTTATATGTGTTTCTGATGTGTTGATGATTTATGTTTTCATGGTTAATAATCAGATCAGAGAATAAGGTTAATAAGTTGAATAAGTTTTGAATTTTTGTGACAACTCACCCCCCTCTCAGTTGTCTACTCTTGTATTTCCAACAACATCTCACTCCAAAATCCCTTAAGAAACACCTTCAAGCAGTTCCCAAAAATAGAAACAAGTTGGTAGAAAATTTTTACAGGCACGCTTCAAGGTATAGTTCAAAATTATTTGTGTTCTTTTGGAGTCAAAATCCAAGTCTTTTTCATGATACTTAACTCCTCTAAATGATTCATAAAGAAATTGAACTCCAAAGGGGAAAGTATCCAACATTCCATTTCAGATGTAGGAATCACCGAACAAAGTTTAATAAAAATTGGGCATCTATATTTTATCACAACTGTTACACTTTGTTGAGAAATTTTTATGCCCAAGCTAGGAGAGCCCGAATAGGTTTGAACATTCCTCTCCATCCTCTCATTTTCTAGGACTTGAACATTTTAAAGGTCTACCAATATTTTTTCTACCTTGATCTTTTTGAAACAAAGGTTCCTTTCACTAGATGATCTCATGCAAAGTAAGGATCCCTAAATGAAGGTCAATTGGTTGTCACCATAAACTTAGACACTGTAGTGCAAAAGCAATCAACAACCTCATTGAGGAACTCTATGAAAAAAAAAATGTTGATAAAATTTTATGAATGCACATTGAGAAAATATCCTGACATGTACACATTCTTTATGAGCCAGAATCCTCATCTTTTTTAATATCAACAAGTTTTCTAAATCATTGTGTCTTTAGGATTTAAATTTTTTAGAGGTCTAGCATCATTCTCACTTCCTTAGTTTTTTTTAAAAAAAGGTTCACATTAGGTCATCATTGGGTCCAAAATTTCATTCACCCCTTCATCAAAATTTGATCCTTCACCTCATCTATCTTTGCAAAATTTTAAATACACTAACACTTTGGGACTTCAAACATCAAACCAACTTGCTACCTTAACTACGGTGTATGTGAAATGTATCCTTTTCCATACACTTAGTTGAGATAGTTATCATCTTTGAACTAGTTTATCTTAAAGGTCACAAGTCTACCTTAAAGATTTCCATGTTCATTAGCAACCTTTATCCCAACATCAAAACATCAAATTTAAGTCAAAAGTGTTGTCCCAAAATTCTTGAAAGGTTCACTTCCCACATCACCCATCTTTTCATTCCACATTTTAATCATTTCTCCCAAAAGACTTAGAGCATCCATTTTACCTAGGTTTGATTCAAATAGAGAGTTCAAACATTACAAAACTCAACACAACTCTCCCATAGCTTACACCAAATTTATGGTAAAGGTGAGATCACAACATAAGAGAATCATGGAAAAAGAAAAAGTTACATTTACCTTAAGAGATCCAAATCCTTTAGAATTTGATCCTAGAATTCATGTTACACCATCACAACAACCATTATCTCCTTCAGGACCATATGAAATTGAAGACGTTAGAAACAACCCATTTGATCTCACTAGAGAAGAACTTTTAGAACATCAAATTTTTGAAAGTGTAGCTCCTATATCCCCAACATTTGTAGCAAATATTTTAACACAATATTTCACCACTCCATCACAAGGGCTAAGTCAAACATACATACCTAGTCTTACAACTAGCCATGCTAAAGATTTTGGTCACACCTTACCATTTGAAAGTAATACTCTTTGGGGTACTCTTAAAGCTAATCTTCCACCTCCCACCACTATTTGGACACCTACCTTTGGTGCTCCTCCCATTCCCAAAGATCCAAAAGAACTACACACTCTACTTGAACTTCGCTATTCCACCACCACTTCAAAATTTTAGGGAAACCCTTTTTCATCCATACCTATGTATACCACAAGTGTACCTACCATCACGTAGAGTAGTACAGACCAAAAATTTCAAAGCATCACACAAGGGCATGCCAATACCATACCAAAAAATACATCCTCAATGCAACTAGGGACATATTTATCTAACCCTTTGGTGAGTTCATCCATTTCATCTACCATTATCACATCATCTCCTATCAATCCACCTCAGAGCAATCCCTTGGTTACGAGTTCTATCAATCCCACAAGTACCTTGATCATGAATCCTTTGTTTATATCTTTTGCATGAGGCAACCCCCAAAACATTGGAAAAGGGAATCTTTTCAATCAATGGACTCAAGATCCTAGTTCAGAATTTCTAGTGCAAAATTTAATGACATCATCCTTTCCAACAACTCCCTTTTCTATGCCAAATCAATCAAGACCTCAAACATACATTCCTCCACCTTATTATACCATATTGCAAGTAATGTTTAACCAAGGGAATCCTCCACATTTCATTACCAATCCACTAATCACTCAAAACATCAATGTCCCTAATCCTTCATAGATGTCTCAACAACCACCTGATCCCACATTGCAAGAACATGCTCTAGCTTTACAACAAGCACACAAAACCTACTAACAAGCCATACAATAACAATAGCAAGTAGCTTTAGCACAACAACAACAACAAGCACACAAAACTTACCAACAAGCAGTACAACAACAATAGCAAGTAGCTTTAGCACAACAACAACAAGAAGCACAAAAAGTAACCTTAATATCTAAAAAAAAAACCTTAGCACAACAACAACATCAAGCTCAACAAGAAACCCTAGCACAACAACAACATCAAGCTGAAAAAGTAGCCTTAGCACAACATCATCAACAACAACAAGTGGCCATTGCCTAGTAAGCTCAACAATCAACTTTAGCAACACAACAAGATGTGCAATAGGAATAAGAACAACAAGCAAATTTATTAGCATAACAATAATAGTAGGCCCAACAACAAGCCCTAGTGGTGCAATAACAACAACAAGCTCAACAACAAGCATTACTATCTAAAAAATACACCTAACAACAACAACAAGGATCCTATTTTCCTCGTAGGAACATCATCAATCCAAATGTATTAGGAACATAAATTAATCACTTGCACAAAATCTCACACCACCATACACCCCATATAACTCATCTCGCATCCCATCATATGTTCCTCCACCCAACCCACAAGACAATCTCACATCATAATTAACAGCACTCTCACAAGAAATGCAAGACCTTTGCATGGGAAAGACAAAGAAACCTCATACAAAAAAATTGTGTCCTTACCCATTTGATCGAAACATAGCAATGGTACCATTCTCTCCTGGTTTTGAAATACCAAAATTTGACAAATATAGAGGGAGAGGAAGCCCTCTTGACCATATCAAAGAATTCAATGACATGTACATGGAAGTGGATTATAATGATTCATATCTAATGCACCTCTTCCCTCAAAGTTTAACAGGTATTGCTATGGATTGGTTCTCTCGTTTGCCTCTTGGTATCAAATTTTTTCAAGAAATCATTGAAAAATTGATTGATCACTTTTCCTTCAATCTTGACATGGATGTTAGTCTAGAAGAGTTGTACACTCTCAAAAAAAATCCAGGGGAAACCTTCATAAATTTCTTTTAATGATGGAGACAAAGTGCTAGTAAAAGCAAGTGGCCTCTTCCTGATGAACAATAAGTGGGAATTATCATAGCCAACCTTGATCCAAATCTATCATTCCACTTTAAAATGCAATGTATCACATCCTATGAAAAGCTTGTTCCAAGAGATATAACATTGAAAGAGCCCTAATATCACAAGGAAATACTCAAGCTTACAAAGACAACCATCCTTCAACTATTTCAAATGAGAAACCTCATGTATGGGCTAAGAACAAAAATGTAACAAACGATAGTGTAGTAGATGCTAAGGTCATACTAAGTGCTCCTAGACCCAACAATGATCAAATTTCTAACATCCAACCAACTACGTAACAAATGGTACCACCTCAAAACAATCAAATCAATAACACCAACATGCAACCAAGGAAAACTAGTAATAGGATCAACTATCCCAATTGCAAATACACACAGTTATTGGAAACCATCGAGATAATCATGAAAAAATTGGTAACTACCAAGAACCACAAGAAAAGCCATCCTATTACAACAAGCGTGATCTCTCTGGCTTTCATAAAATTAAAGGACATAAAACGAACAACTGCATGAAACTTAAGAACATCATCCAAGATCTCATATAGAATGATACCATATCTATTGAGGTACTAGCTGGAAATTAGGATCTCAAGATATACAAGAACCCTATGCCTAGTGATAACAAAGCTAACAATAATGGAAAAGCTAAGGATTACACCAATATTCAACATATCTATTCCAATGTAGTTGCATCCTATGATAGTGTTATCATTGTTGGCAGCATCAAAGGAGCTAGTACAAAATGTGGAGTCACCACACAACATGGAAAAATAACTCTTCAAGGAGTTGTCCCGGCTCAATCTTGGACACAACCTACTATTTCCGCATCTAATCCTAGCAAGTAAAATCTTGTAGATCAGCTTAAATAGACCCCCTCTTAAATATCAATTTTAGAAGTCCTGAAATTATCTGGACTGGACAAAGGGAAATACTAGAAAAATCCTTGTCTGAGTTATCTATTTCTGAGAACATTGATACTGATCAATTTCAAGCTATGATAGGGCATATCACCAGCCATATTCTCACCTTCTTCAAGAAATATTTACCATCACAACTATCCCATAACCATGCTTTACAACTTGAGGTTTTCATTCATAAAAAAAAGGTCAAAAGAGTCTTGGTAGATGGATGTGCTGGTTTGAACATTTGTACCCTGCAGTTGATCAAGCATCTAGGATATTTAGAAGATATTATTGAGAAAACAAAGAGTACCACCATCAAAGCATACAACGACCAAGAATAGGTATCACAAGGAATCATAACACTTCCTATCCAAGTTGGACCTCTTATTGTGGAAACTACATGCCAAGTACTTGATCTTGATCTTCCATATAACATACTACTTGGTCGACCATGGATCCATGCTTTGAAAGTTGTAGCCTCAACCTATGATCAGTGTGTCAAATTTCCTTTTGAGGGAAGAGAAATCACTATCCATGGAGATCCTGAGCCTTTCTACTACTACAAGAGCCTTGAATCCAACTTATATAAGATCCCACAAATGCCCAAAAATGACGAAGGACCTACACCATCAAGCCCATTTGTTGACCCATCATCTCTAGCCTCTACCTCAGCATCCCAAGTACCAATTTTGAAAAGAATACCTGATGTCAAAGAACTAATCCAAGATGACAGTTGTGGAAGCTACAAAATATTGAAAGATACCTTTGTCTTAGGAGAGTTACTGATTTTGGGAAACCTACATCTAGCACCAAAGAACCAAAAACAATCAATATGAAAGCTACTACCTTCACCAAGTGTGGAGACCTGAATCAAGAAGACATCAATGAGCAAGATATCTCTAAAATCCTTTATCAAGATGAAAGACCCATTCCTATTCTTCCCATGGAAGATGAAAACAAAGGTCTACAACTAATGCAGAATTGAGGATATAACAAGAATGGGAAGCTAGGACAAAATGACAATGGTTTACTAGAACCTATCGTTCCTAAGAAATGACTAAAGAATCTTGGATTAGGTTGTACTACTAACAAGGTCACACTTATTGTCAAAGGTATTTCCGCTAAATGAGTTGAGGCTTCGTCTTGGTCACCTACATTGAATGATACTACCTTAGATGACTTTCCCCTTGATGTCATTGACCTATTTGAGAACAACACCCTCTTCATGATATCCATAGCATCCTTTATCTCAAATAACCAACCAATTGAAATATGCCTAGTATATCCACAACTCATTGACATGGACCAACAAGGACCACCAATTATAGATTTATTTGAAAACGATGAAGTGATCTCAGAATTCATGGGACTATGAGACAACTTATCATGGGAAAATCACAAAGTAGGCTTTGAAATAGAACTCGGTACAGGGGCATACTATGGGGAGATGATTGAATCCTTCAGTAACAAAATAAATGAAATGCAACTAACATGTAGATCCTTGAGTGAAAACCACCTAGTGGCACTCTCTAGTCCCAAAATAGTAAAAAAAGGGGATGCATCTAATGGTGAAAACCTTTATGAGGCACCCAAGGATGAAGGATTCAATCTCCCCCTTAGTGCAATGCATCCATAAAAGTCAAGGGTACTAGTAGAAAAGGCTACACCAGTCAATGTGGGAACAAAAGAAGAGCCTAAGACCACTTTCTATGTTGAATCCTTGTTAGATGAAGAACATAAGAACCTTGTAGCATTCCTTAAAGAGAGAAGAGCTAACTTTGCATGGTCATACATAGATATGATAGGCCTTGATCTGGAAGGAGTTATGCATCACTTGGCAGTTTATCCCAATGACAAACCAATCAAGAAAAAATTAAGAAAAATGCACCCTTAGATAGCACTCCTAGTTAATCTGGAACTACAAAAGCTCATCTTGACTGAGTGGGTTTCAAACCTGGTACCAGTCTCAAAACCCACAGGGGGCATCATAATATGTACTGATTTTAGAGATCTAAATAAGGCATTTCCAAATGATGATTTCCCTCTTCCAAAAATTGATCTCATTGTGGATTTAAGAACCGGGCATGAAATGTTGTCACTTATTGATGGCTTTTTAGGCTACAACCAAATCATAATCGCCAAAGAGGATCAACATAAAACTGCCTTTACTTGTCCATGGGGAACTTACTGCTAGAATGTGATGCCATTTGGGTTGAAGAATGCAAAATATGGGTATGTGCAGGATCATGATGGGCCAAAAAGTGGCAATATGATGGGTATGTGGCTAACGATTTTTTTTTTACCTAAAATTGATGAAACGAAAAGGGTTTTTAAAGGAGATTCTAGACTTTCCATCAATGTAAATTATGCTTTACTTTGAATTTAATAAGTAATTATTATTCATTTTCTATTCAAATTACGACTAAAGTCCTGATTGATAAACTTATTGAAAAAATCTATAGCTTTTTTTTTAGATTGCAGGAATTGGGTAGCACAACCCCATATAAACTGTAGTGCACCTGGTAAACCTTTTAACGTGACCGGCGGCACTGGCGTGACATGCCCTCTAGTACCACAGGGGTGGGGGAGACTAGACCTCGTGACCAACCTCCTGCAACAAGAAAGATTTAGCTAACCGAGCTAGGGCCCCAACCCAAAACATCTATAGCTTTCAAACGGTATCACATTTTTTGAATCCAAAACATGCGTCACATGCTATGCTTCACATAGTATAGGATTAAAAAAAAAAATTGAATTTCATGAAGTTTTGACCAAGTTAAGGTGGTCAGACATATAAGTTTTTGTATTTTTAAAAGTTGTAATAAAAAAATCATAATTAATTATTTACTTGGAAAAAAATTACAAAAAAAAATGCATCACATCTAGACATGAGTCCTCTACTCATGTCTAAAATCTTATAAAATAATATTATCATTTTATTGTGGTTAAGGTGGTAAGACAAACACCTACTTCTTATTTTTTCCCTAAAATTTAAGGCATTGAAATTTTAAATTTTTACCAAATAGATTTTTAAAAAATAAATAAACCTAGTAGTTTAGAAACTACATTCAATTTGCTATAGATTCTATTCTTACATATTTTTGAAATAATATAGATAACTTATTCAAATTTTTACGTCAAGTTTCCTAACTCTGATTTTTCTAATTTTTTTGCCACTTAAGGGCCTATTTTTTCCACGATGATCCTGCACATACCCAGCTACCTATCAAAGAGCAATGACCCTCATCTTTCACAACATGATCCAAAAAATAGTTGAAGATTATGTGGACGATATTTTGGAAAAATCAAAGAAGAGAAGTGAGCACATACAAGTCTTAGGATGTATCTTTAACAGACTTAAAGAATACAAGGTACGACTAAATCCAAAAAAGTGTCTGTCAGGGGTCACAACAGGGAATATTCTTGGCTTCATTGTTTCACAAAGAGGGATAGAAATTGATCCAACAAAGGTAAAATCCATCCTAGACATGGAATTGTCGTATACATTGAAACAAATGAGAGGATTACAAGGAAGGTTGTAGTCCATCAGAAGGTTCATAGCTCAGCTATCGGATAAGACTCACCCCTTTTCACATCTTCTCTATAAAGGGATAACTTACAAGTGGGATGAAAAATGTGATAAAGCTTTCCAAAAAATCAAGGATTACCTACTAACACCTCTAGTACTCATGCCATTGATACCAGACAAGCCATTTATCCTATACATCTCAGCAACACTAGCAATACTAGGAGCTCTTTTAGCATAACATGATGAAAATGGAAAAGAAAGAGCCATATACATTAGCAGAACCTTGGTAGGCGATGAGATGAACTATCTACCCATTGAGAAAGCATGCCTAGTGGTAGTTTTCACTTCACAAAAGTTTAGGCATTATATGTCACACAAAATCAAGCTCACTTCAAAGATTGATCCATTAAAATATCTATTATCCAAAGCAACCATCATAGGATGAATTACTAAATGGGTAATGATCTTGATAGAGTTTGGTATAGAGTATGTGGAGTGCAAGGAAATCAAAGGAAAAGTGATAGCAAACTAGTTAGTAGAAGCACCCATCTATGATGAGAACCCTTTAATCTCTGAGTTCCCTGACAAATCAATGTTCCTTATTAATCTCACAGCTCAGTGGAAGATGTACTTTGATGGATCATTCAACCAACATGGATTAGGAGCCAACATTCTTTTCATCACCCCCGAAGGCAATTGCATCTCAAATTCTTACAGGCTATCATTCCCATGTACCAATAACATTGCTAAGTATGAAGCCTTGAACACAGGTCTTAGGATAGTAGTTCAATGGTAGATACAAGAAATGAAACTCTATGGAGACTCACAACTAGTTATCAACCAAGTTAATGACGACTATCAAACAAAAGATGACAAGCTCACTCCTTACAAGAAGATGGTGGAGAATCTCAAAGATCTTTTTATAGACATAAATTTTGACTAGATTCCTCGCATGAACAATAGAGTAGTACACCATGGCAATAATTGGATCACTACTAGACATGCCAAACAACATTCTTCAATGTGAATTCTTGGTAGAACAACTTCTCATACCAACTTTTGAAATCCCTGAATCTAAATTCACATGTGTCATTATTGGTCCTGTATCTCCTTGGTACCATGACATCTTTACTTACCTTATTAGAGGAATTCTTCCATCAGACATCACCCCAAACCTTAAAAAAACCTTTGTTAAAAAGGCATCCCGATTTGTGATCCTAGGTGATACCCTTTATCGTCGAAGCATCGAAGGGATAATACTACGATGTATTAACCAAGAGGAAGCCTTAACCGCCTTAACAAAAGTACAGATTGGCATATGTGGGTCCCATTCCAGCGATATGACATTAGCCAAGAATTGTTGAGGTTGGGGTACTATTGGCCAACCATGGAAAAAGAAGCTCATCAGTATGTCTGAAAATGTATCCAGTGTCAAAAACATGGGGATCTTATTCATGCTCTAGCTCAAGAGTTGCAACCCATGATCACACCATAGACTTTTTCACCATGGGGACTTGACCTCATAGGAAAAATCACTCCAACTTCATCTAAGGACCATAAGTTCATCATAACTGCTACTGAGTACTTTACTAAGTGGGTTGAAGACATTCCTATGACCTACATAATGGGGAAGCAGATAGACAAGTTTATCCTAAATTATCTAATGTGTCATTATGATGTACCACAAACCATCATCTTAGACAATGGAACCCCATTGAATAATTAGGATGTGAAATAATTGTGCCAAAGATTCAATATCCAACATCGATTCTTTACACCATACTATTCCTAAGGCAATGACCAAGAAGAAGCAATGAACAAAACTATCCTAAAAATCCTAAAGAAAATAGTTAATGAAGTTGGTCGTGGTTGACATCTACAGGTAAATCTCACTCTTTGGGCTTATCGAATGAGTATCCGCACACCTACAGGAGAAATCCCTTTCTCCCTTGTCTATGGATCAAAAGCCATATTTCCTATTGAGGTTGAGCTCCCATTATTCTGAGTGTCACTAAAGAATATGATAATTGAGGAAGAGTACAAAGTGTCTCATCTAAATGAGCTAGAATTCCTGGATGAACATCGTCTTGACACCCTTAATCACTTGCAAGTGTATCAAAATTGACTGAAATGGAGCTATGACAAGAGAATCAAATGTTGCTCATTCCAGGTAGGCAATCTTGTCTTAAAGAAAAATTAGAAAAACCTTCTAGATCAAGACATCAAAGGAAAGTTTGAGCCTAATTGGTTGGGTCCCTTTGTGATCACATTAAGCTACGGATCAAGAGAATACCAATTCTGTCAACCCCTGAAGGTGAACTCTCGTGGAAGCCAATCAACAGCTTGCATCTCAAAATGTTTTATGGCTAAACATGAAGGGTGTAAATTAGAAAATACAAAAAAATAAAAAAGTGATCAAAATCCAAAAAATGAGAAAAAGGATTGAAGAAAGTAAAGAAAAAAATCATTCTCTAGTGAAAACCACTTTGGTGGTGCTTTGGGAAAGTACCTTGGTGAAAACCTAGCAAACAGGTGCCTTGTGTAAATAAGGTATCTCCATCTATTCTTTGGATATTTTGACCTATCATTCTTTGCATCTCCATTCATCCCCCATCTGCGTCCTTATCATGGCTTGTCACTATAAGGTATCATGAACTCTTTAGCAGTACTTGGCATAATCTCAAGTTCACTTTGTCCTGTTATTGAAGTAGGCTAACATATCACATTGGGGGAATTTTGTTATGCATCACAATTAGGTTCTTGTATATCTTGAGGTCATGGGACATCTTATAAAAAAAACCAAAAAAATTCATAAAATATTATCCATAAAATCCAAAAACATTCAAAAAATTGTAAAGGAAAAATCCAAAACATCTCGAAAAGATCGGAATCCCTAAAAAGGTCAAACACCAAAAATCCAAAAAATAGTCTCTCCTTGTCAAACTACATTGTCTCTGAGCTTGAACATAGGAAGGCCATCATTGATGTGCCCCCAAGACACCCTAGGTGAATCCTTTAGCAGTCTGTTGTAATTAGTTTTTGTCTCTCATTTGTTCATATCTTTGTCTTGTAAATCGATTGAGTCAGTCGAACTACATGGTTTCTATGTGTATAACATAGGCAAGGCTAATGTTTGATCAACCCCTGAGGCCCTTAGGATAGGTCTTTAGGTTAGGTTCTTGGTCGAAACTCAGAAACTCGAAAAACCCCTAAACATTTATAAACCTCAGAAAATCCCCAAAACATCTAATATTCATAAAATACAAAACATTTAAAAATAAAAAACACAAAAACAATAGAAAACATTCAAAATCCCTAAAAAGCATCAAATATTCAGAAAACCCTAAACAACCTTAAAAAATTAAAAACATAAACATCTATATAAACTTTAAAAAATACCAAAAACAACCTCAAAACATTTTCAAAATACCAAAAAACATTGAAATATTCTAGAAAAATCCAAAACCATTCATCCCATCTCACTTTCACCTGCAATAAACTTTCACCCATAATAAATGATCACCACCTTCACCCTTTGGAAAAACAAGTAGAAAGCAAGTATAGCAAGTCATAAAGTGAAAAACCAAAAGTCAAAATCATAGGTAAATGCATTAGTGAAGTTTATGGCAATAGCTCATCTTAGCATCGTCATCCCAACAACGAAAAACCCTCTGGTCAACATGTCCTAGGATGTATCCTTCCTGTGATGGACATCAGTATCATATATCACCTTAAGCTAAACTTAAACTAGGCAGGAGCTATAGATAACACTGACTGTTTGTCTTTGATCTTTTCTTATGATTTATCTTAATGACACTTTTTGAGGACCTCTCGATGATGTCTAAATAAAATGATTTAGAGAGAAAGCAATGGGGCATCGATCATTATCTTTCGTTTGTTGTGCTTGTGGATACTCTTGTAAAATAATTTTGGCACATACTTGCTTAGTTGTGTATAGGAAGGTCATTTGGAGTATGTTATTGACTATTGCATATGCTTTGGTTCAATATGTTCTAAGCTTCCAACTTGCATTCCAATGACATTTTCATATGTCAAGGTGTGAACAAGAACTATCCTATTTGCTTATCAAGTCAAATTCCATTACACTAGATACAATGTCATCCTGGTTATCAATACCTTGATGCATTGTATCTATGTGTTATACCAAAAAATAAGGAATGATGGAAAATCCCAATCCCAAAATGTGAGCATCCTATCCTGCATTCTTTATCTTGCATTATTTGACATTGTCTTGTCACCAACTCTAATAAAGTCTCAATGGATCAGGGACTTGTTGGATATTTTGAAGCAATCATCATCAATGACGGTTATTCATTCTTTATTCTTCTATCTTCTCTCTATGCTAACCTGGTATCATGAAAATCAACAATAACATCATCAATGCATCCATCCTGCATCCACAATCCATCAACATACATCCATTTCAAAATCATATCATAATCATTTCAAACCATCAACATAATCATCTATATCATAATCTTTGCATATCACATCATACATTTTGTATTATCATTTGAGTTGTAAGGAATAATATAGATTTTTTATTCTAAGCATCTTCAATCATTTCATATTATAAACATTTGCATTCATCCATATGCATATATTATCATTGTAAAACATGCATACAAAATTTACAGAAAGAAATGCATCCATGCCATTTACATCCATAAACATCTACATATCATAATCATCCATCCATATCATACTGTGAAAAGATAATGAAAAAGAATATAACATTGCATCCATAAATATCATAATCATTGCACATCATATGGACATAAAAGTAAATGCATCCATACATCATCCATACTCGTATCGTCTATATATTAAAAAATGTGTCATGGTAAGAAATCTAGATCAGTGTATGTACATCGATGATAAGTACAATATCCACGAGGATATCAAAAAGGAGCCCATGAATGTATATTAGTATAAAGAATGGGGCAAAATCAAAAAGTGTCTGTATATCAAAAATGCTAGCCCTGGTGGTTGCTACCCTCTGCAGCCTATCGCTTAGGATGATCCTCTACCAAAAAACCTGAAATGATAGCCACAACAATCAATCTGAACATTGGCACATGACCCATGTATGTCTCTAAATCTATCTATGATGTGACCAACAGAATCTAGTCCATCTCCATCACCTCGAAGCATGCATCAAATCTGACATTCGGATCGTAGATCACACGATCACCATGGATAGGCAACCACAATATCTGCCACAAATCCTCTAAAGTCACTCTCACCTCTCATATCAGAAGGTGGAAAGATGAAGTCTCACTATTCCATCTCTCGCACAACGCTGTCATCATGGCCAAATGGGTCCTAATCACAGGTGCATATGTGATATACCACAATCCAATCTCTCCTAGGTGCTCTCGGCACAAATCAAATAGATCACCTAATATTTCCAATACTGTAGGCCTGTGCTCCCTTGAAATCAATGGTGGGAAGACCTCCTACGCCCACGAAGCGTACAACATAAGGAAATCATCAAAATTTGAAGTTATTTGAAATTTCTGGCTCAAAAATCACAAATGTGTCGCTATATTCAAAACTCAAATGGTGACGCCTAATGCATTTTCAAATTCAAATTGACAAATGCGTCGCCATACAAGATGGTGTCGTGATTTAGAATTTGGCATGACCTAACCCTAACTTTCAAATTAGCAAGTGCGTCGTTGGATACAAACACGTCTCCATTTAAAATTTGAAGCCTTAAAATCAAATCTAGAAAAGCATCGCCCTATAAATATGTGTTGCTATATATCATTTGGCATCAATGATTGAATTTTGGGTGTTGCTATATAGCAACACCCCTAAATTCTAAATTCTAACGCCTAATAAATGCATTGAGATTTCAGATCTCAAATTTCAAATCAAGTTTTGAATCACATATTGGTGGTCCTATGCCTAGAAGCCGTTGGAACTCATGAACTTGATCAAAAATGTGTCGGGGAAGCTCATGGTGTGCCATTTCGTCGAAGGGTCAGAGCTCAAATTGCAAGAATTTCTTAAGTGTGAATGCATAAATGAATTGAAAATGACCCCTCTTATCCTATTTAAGCTAGAAAATTATGGGTTTTTTTTCCCTTATTTAGCCTTAATAATGGGGTTTATTATCATCTTCACCAAATTTTCCAATTTGGAACTAATTTTGCATTGTTTTTTGAGTTTTTGGCATTATTCTTGCATCCTAGAACCTTTTTGGACCCTTGGGGTAGCTTTTGAACCTTTGTTGACAGATCAACACAGAATTCAAAATTTTCACTTGATTTCTCGAGGGGGTAGGGAGTCAGTTTTATCCTTTCACTGGGGCATCTAAAAAATAAATTTAAAATACAATAAAATTTGGGTAGCAGTTTTAATCTAAAAAGCGTTGTTCTTTGAGCCAAAGCAACATGTACGACACTTCAAAGAGGAGAAAAATGTAGACACTAAAAAATGTCCTAATCGATATCATACATTTAAATCATGTTTATTAACATCATTTCCTCTTTATCCATCCTCTTTTAGCTTAATTGATTTAATTAGCCTATCTAATTAATTGCATCATTTGAAAATCTAATTGGCCTAATTAATTTAATTAGGTTAATTCATCTCTTTCTGCACAAACACTTCATCTAATTAAATTAAATAAATCAAAATATTTAATTTAATCTCCTAAGTCATCTTATTTAATTAAATAACCCTATGTTATTTAATTAAATACCATTTCATCACCCCTCCTCTATTTATTAAATAAACTAATTTAATGAATATATTCTAATTCCTCTAATTCCCTAATTGCATAAACCTTGTTTAATTAGCAATTAAACTAATTTTCCTCTAAGGAAAGGGAATATTCCCATGGAATATTCTTTATCCTTTTTGCATAGTTAAAAATTTGTTTTAATTTGTAAAATTAACATTTTCCCTCACCATAAAGGAATATATTCTAAGGAATATTTCCTCTCCTCCAATCAACTCACTTAGCTTCAAAAGAAATTTAACCCTTCAACCTCCTAAACAAGTTACCTTTGGCCTATGCGAGCAGGTCAAAAGTGTTTTTTCTTGAGGCTTGTGTCAGCCCTTTATTAACTTTCATCTTGCATTGTCATTCGTTGATGAGAATCCATGATCCATGCCTTTCATCCTCTTCATATTAAACCGTTGATTAAGCTTTTTGATCTCAACCATCCATGCTTCATTTGCTCTCCTATATATAGATCACTATTTGGAGACAAATGGATCCATCTTTCAATTGAAAACTCATGCTGTTGAATTCACTTGCACTCACACTCTCAATTTACTCACTTTTAGCTTGTTTTAGTTCATTTTAGTTGCATATTAGCTTCAATCTTCCATTAATGGCTTCTGTGCATCCATCTTATCTTGTTTATAAATTAGGGTTTCAAATCTTTTAGCTTAGAATTAGCTTAGCATTAGCTCATCATTAGCTCATCATTTGTATATCTTCATCATTTAACTTTAAATCACATTTTCATTAACACATCTTATAGTGGTTCCATCAGTTTTCTTCAATAAAACTAACTAGAACAAGCTCATTTACCCACGATATTGGGAAAGGGTCGTCGTTTCACATCAACATAACATCAATTCTCCAATGGAATAAGTTTCAATGGATTAGAGTAGCTATTTCAAAAGTTGTTGTAGTTTAATGTGTTAAGTTTTAATGGCTTCTAATTCAATTTACGTTGAATGATTTTATTGGGACCGAGGTTTAGTTGCTAAATCACACTTTGATTCCTCATGGATCAAGTGTGGTTAACCTGTACTAATCCATCGGTCATAGTTTGGTCCTATTTTTTAATGAAAACATCAATTTTATCTCCTTGTTCTACCATGTTTCTTATACCTTTCAATTGCATTCCAAAAAAAAAAAACCTATGTAGCTTCTAAATTTATCCTTTCCCTTTCTAAATCCCTCATATCACTTTGATTCAACTACATACACCCAATAGTGGCACCCATAGTTTAGCAGGATTGTTTGCTCTTATACCAATGTGATGTTCCCTTTCTATATTTGTAAATTTTTGGTAAGCTTAACTAAAATTTAATAAAAAGTGTAGGTAATTTCCCAATTATATATATCTATTGTAATTTTCTAGTTATCCTCAATATAATTTAGTAACAAAGTAGAAAAACAATAATAATAGTTAGATATTTTGATCAACAAAAATCAACACCATGATTGGAAACAAATCCACTTCTATTTTATATTCTTTAATCCCTTTTGAATCTATCCATTAACTAGAAACTAGTAACCAAAGATATTATGAACAATAAAAACTCATAAAAATTATTTATTTATAGTTTTGTAGCATTCAATATGTATAATTAGAAAAAAATCATAGGAGTAAGTTGTAGACCTAAACAATATATTAGCATTTATTAACTATTAATTTTCACAATAAGATTGTCACATTTACAACACTAAAAAATTGCCAATGTATTAAGTTCTAGCTATGATTGTAACTTGTGCAGGTGTTCTTGTGCTAGTTTAGACCTATGAACATATACATACCCATGTAGCATAAATGAAAGGTATATGGAAACTGGAGAAGGTTTTGAAGTTGAAAAATACTAATCTCTTTGTATTGGGGTGATGAGATCAACACCTAGCAACCTTGAAGGCACATGCAACATGTATTTATGAGTGTGTGGCTAGGTAGAATGGCTATCAAACTATGTGATCTCCTTGTAGAAGTGTGGCACACCAATCCTAGCTAATAAATCTACAATCAACATTTTTTATCAATCTTCCAAACTAGGCGTTCCTTCATCATGTTAGAATCCCTCTCCTTAATTGCACTTGTGGTAATAATAGGGTTTATTAGCTCCAATAACCATAAAAAATGTGACCTAGGGTTCACTATCAATTCTCCAATTTGCATTAACCTACATTTGTGATATGAATATCCAATTTATCTCAACTTGCATTCCGAATATGAATTTTCAATTGTAATAGGTAGGGTTTCGGTCCTAATCATTGATGGCCTATTTGACACATGCAACATAGGTAGGGTATTGATCACCATACCTCTCCTAAAAAAGGGATCATGAGATTGGAAACCTTCAAAGGTCTTGGGAATTGGGTCACAACTATGTTGTCTTGCAAAGTGGTTGATACGACTATAATGTTCAAGGGGTTTGTTGGTGTTTTTGATTCAAATTGAGTAGATTTATTCCAATTTATTCCTAACTAAGAAGATTTTCAAATATATTTTGAAAGATAGAGCAACGTATGCAAGAGAAGGAAAATATATTCATTCCAATTGATCTAAATTACCATTTATCAAAGATTTATTCCATAAAACTAGAGATAAATAAATCCACATTACACACAATTATATCTACTTCCACTACTAATTTAAGAGGCATCATTTAAATTCCATGACCATCATTCATTTATTAAAATATAAAAATATAAATATCATTTAATCTCTTTTAATAATCATAAATCATAACAATAAGAAGAATACCATTCACATGCAGGAGCAAAATCCATAAATGATGAAATCTAGTAGATTTTATTATATTTCAGAGTTCACAGCTTCTATAAATCCAACAAAGCTTCACTAGTGTACAAATCTATCCTTCTGGAAACTAAAACTCCTAAAACCTAACAATGAAAATGTAGTGAAAATAAGAATTTTTTTGAGAAACCTATTTTACTGGACCTTTAGTGTAATTCTCCAACCTTCAAACTCTAAGAATGAGAGAGGAATTACAATATATAGATAAATGAAGATGCTATTCCCTTCAAAACTTATATGTAGGACATGTAGTGCATCCAACGTGCGAATCCATTATTTTAGGAACTTTCTACAAAAAAACTTTAGTTGACTAGAAACAGTTGTTTTTCCAAAAAATTACATCCAATTTACTTTTGAGAGATTCTTGTTAGCTCTAGTTTCAATATTGCACCATCCTTTTTAGAAAATAAGGCATAAAAATAACATATTATTCATTTGAAAAGTTAAAATAGAAGATTCTTTATTTTAAAATTTGCCAAATCATGCTTTTTTGTAGTTGCTTATACTCTTCAAAATTAGCAAAGAGTTGTGTGATCATTTTTGCATCAAGTCTATAAACCCATTCTAATCTAAACTTTGTTTTCTCAAAACTATTGGAGGTTGTAGCTATATGCCTTTCCATCCTTGAAATTGTAGTAATGGAAAAATTCACCTTTTCCTTGCTTGATTTGATAACTGACATTAAAACTAAACAAATGGTTTCTTGGACTAGTGTTGTAATGTCTTGTAAACATTCACCCTATTTTAATACCTTTACTTAGCAAAAACATGCCTTAATTTTTCCTTTGCAAAGGTGTTGTGAATTGTTGTAAAACACTTTCACACTTTTCTAGGAATTTTTTGCTTAATTAGGCCTTATGAGACCCTTCCTAAATAAAATAAGCATAATGTGTACCTTGTTTAAGTGTTGTAAAGTGTTTTAAATCAATTTCAAATTTATCTAGGTGGTATTAATTCATTAAGGTTAAGTGGAGTTATTAACCCTCCTTTCTACACCTTCATTTTGACACCTCCTGAGGATCTTTCTTGACAAGCATAAACTAAACATTAAATTATTTCATTGGGAAAAATTTCGTCCTGGTAAGTTGAGCTAGGACCCATTTTCCCTTGATGGAGAATGGGTCCTCCCTTAACATGACCCCCTTTTTTCAGTTGTTTTGGAATGGGTTTTTGGCCTTCTTTCAGCTCCCCGAAGCTCGGTCCTAGAAACTTAGCCATGACCCATTTGTCTTTGGTGGAGAATGGGTCCTCCCTTAATGAGACCTTAATTTTGGAATTTCATTCTAGCAGGAATTTAATTGTCTTTCTTTCTAGATTTGGTGTTGGCCTTAGTTCTTTGAATTTCGAGGTTAATCTCCTAATTTAGTATAAATAAGGGGTTAATTTATATTGTTTCTCCTAACAAGATCTAACACAATCAAGCAATAATTCAAGCATTCAAGAGATCAAGCATTAGAGAATTTCAAGAGCATTCATAAGGTATTTCAAGACAGAGTTCATGTGTTTATTACAACAATTCAAAGATCATATCATCATGTCAAGGTTCTAATTGCATCATTTCATGATCATGTTTCATTATCTTATTTCATCATTTGGTTTAATTACCTCCAAGGGGTTTGAATGAGGAAATACCCCATTCACTAACAAATCAACTAGTTTTTTGTCCTTGAGTGTGTGATTGCAGATTTACAGGTTGGAGAGCAAGATTATCAAAGTTTTCAAAATTGTCAAAGTTGCAAAGTTGTCATTCTAGCTGCAAGATAATGGAAAGAGCTATATAGAACTGAATATTTCCTTCCAGAACTTGATAAATAGGAATTAAAGAGTGTGGACATCAAGGTATAGGATCCTAAAATTAGTTTTTTGTAACCCTAAAAGGACACATTCACCCCTAAAGGCGAATGAGTCCTCCATAGCCCAAAAATAACAATTTTCTGGATAGGTACACAAATTTTTATGCTCTAAAACCATCCCCCATAGTTGTTATAACAATTAGGGTCATTTTCTAATTGTTATTAGCATCTTATTTTGCATAATTGAAGGGATTTTGGCTTGGGAAAATTAGTGATCCATCATCTTCCATAACCCCATTTTGGTGAACCCTTCTTTTCACCACATATCACAAATATCATCTTTGAACCACCTGATATTTACTTTAGCATTCATCAAATTTTATCCAAAATGATCTCCCCCTCCTCCTTTACTAAGTTGATTACATTTTCTGTATTTGTATCCGAAGTGCTCTTGATTACTTTGAGAGTACCCTAAATGTGTGTGCTTTGTAGTAGGAGACCTAGGCTAATAATGCTGACTATAAAACAATCAAAAGATGTAGAATTCTCATACAACTCCTTATATAATTCCAATAGGTTTAACCTATGATCAACTATAAGTTCCATTCTGAAGGATATAATATTAATAATTTTTCTTACAAAACTTATATCTTCATCTCCCAAGATGGAAAAATTCTTTAAATTCTTTGCTCCCATTTTAATCAGTTCCCAAAGGTTCTTTAGATCCACTATGTACTTCTCATCCTCATCTCTCAAATTGTCTATGTACTTTTTCAATTGATTCTCTAAGGCATAAGCCTTTTCATGCTATTTTTATCCAGAGACCAGCAATTATTCCATTTCCTTTCTAAATTTCTTAATCTATTTATCAAAAAATTGATATTTTCTTTTCATCTCATTCAATCCATTTACTTCCTTTTTTATCATTAAAATAAAAGTCTTTGATGAAGTAGGTTGCTTCGCAACTGGAGAGACCAAACCTTTAACAAACACCTCCACTTGCTCAATTTGATCCTTGAGCTCATCTTTACTTTATTTATCCTTATTCGTTCTAGCTTTAACTAAATCCACTACTAGGTCTAGGGATGATATTTGTTCCCTTCTAGTTTGGTTCCCAAGATTAATGGTAGATAGTTGATAATATGATACTTGTAACTCCTTGTCATCTTTGTCTACCATTAAGGTGGCAAGTTATACTGTCATCTCCCCCAATTCATTGACATTAGTAGTATGGAGGGTTCTTGGCTTCTTCTTTGGCTTAATATTTTCTATTTCTACAACCATATCTTGCCAATTAAGGGGTTGGAAAATTACTTGTTACTTCTTCTCCAGGTCTAGTTTTAACCATGTAGGAGCCTTAGGAGGATTTGACATCTATTTATCACTTGTTTGAGTCTTTTGAGGCTTCCCTTTTACTTCCCACCCTTTGTTTGTTACCTGTGATGAAGATAATATTTTCCTTTTCTACCTTCCTTTCAATATTATCAATTAATTCTTGTTGTTCTTCAATAGTCAACACATGTTCTTCCTCTTCTTTTTTAGCTTCAAGCTTCTTTTTTTCTGCTTGGACTTCATGTTCTTCCAAGCCTTATTCCTTTTGAACATCCATAGAATCATCCTCAGGTGCCTTATGTTCTTCCTTATGGATGCCTTTAGATGAATCAAGTGTTATATCCACCTAATCACTCTTATAACATTCTCCTTCATCTTGTGGTTTCTCTAATTATGAAGGTGTGGGAGAAGGGAGGTTTGTTAGATTCACCACCTCTATGATAGGTAGTTCTTTGTCAGTTTCCTTTTGTATTTCTAGCCTTGGAATGTCTTTGGTATGGGGGACCGAAGAAATTGGCATCACACCCAATCCTGAAACTACTCTTTGTTGGTGTAATTAATATTTAATTACACATTTGCATAAGTTTACTTAGGATTATTTAATCCCTAAGTTTTAGGCTTTCATCTTTATCTTATCGAGCTATCTTGTTGCTCAAGAGAAGATTAGGTTTGCATATTTGCTTTTATAAAGCAAATCATATCTTGTAATTAATTGAACTTTCGAATAATTAATGTTGCACATGTTTTTGCAACCTCTGTGCTTTTTTTATTTTCTCTTCTGTGGAAGGTTATTCTGATTTGCAAATCTGATCATGGGTTTCTAACATGGTATCAGAGCCTTGATTTGCAGCCCCTTCTCAGATTTCTAGATAGATTCATTGCAGAGTTCATTCGAGGTCCCTCAAGGACTTTTCTGCTTGAGTATATTTATGCAGCGTTTTGGATCAAATCAAATTTTTCCATTCGATTCAAAGCATTGGAAAAGATTGAGGTTTGATAAAAACCATTTTTTATTGGAGCCGTTTTTAGTTTTGCTTCATAAATCTAGCTTCCACTCAGTTGTAGGAAAAATGATTTATGGGTTTTGTAGCCAAGGTCGAAATACAATCTGGGTATCTTTCAGTTTTTTGATTTTTTTCATGGATTTGAAGAAAATAGCTGCACAAAAACTATCGCACGTCATTTTTTTTCACCTGGCTAAAGGTTTGAAAAAATTATTTTTTCATCTTCTGCTTGCTGGATCAAAAAATGATTTCTAGGTTTTATTTTTTGCTTCAAAAAATTTCTGGGTTTCTGTTTTTGTCTACTCATTATAAACAAATTTTTCAGAAATCAAATTTGAAGATTTTTCATCATGGAGGCAGATGTGAACATTGGTTTGTGCATGCACTCATTTTTGTTTTCATGCACTAGGTTTGCATTTTCTCTGTAGTTTATGCATGTTTTGCATTATCTCCTTTTACAATCATTGGGTTATTGTAATAAATGAATTGAGATAAAGTTCCATTAAGGGGGGTTATTGCATCCATCTTTCATGATTGGTGACAACTCGCATGAGTTTGTCTGGTTTCCTGTTGTCTCCTTTTAGCTTCTTTCTTGCTTAGTTGGACACATCGTTGGTTTATTTCGGTTCACACTTCACATTGGGATTTTATAGTTCTTGATCCACATTGGTTTAAATCTTTCTCATTTGAAGGCCATGGTTTTATGGTTAATGTTCCAGAATCTTGATGGTACTCGACCTATGGGTAGTTTTAGTTTCAGTTTGGCATTGGCTTCGAGACACAGCTTCCAGATTTGTCACCATTATGGGACCATTCATCCTTTCATCTACTGTTGTTCACAGATTCCAGAGTTGGTCCAGAATGTGAGTTTCTAGTGTTCCTTGGCATCGGGTCTGCTATTGCATTTGTGATTCCGATTGGTATTTTGCAAACAAAAGTATCTTTCCTTGCTTGCCATATTTGGGGTTCCAGTGTTGCTTCATCAGAGTTCTTCCAGTGTTTCTTCATAGTAGTTCATCTCACTAAGGGGGGTTTTTCTCTCTTTGCATTTGTACATGAGTACCTCATCAGGCCTTGTTGCCAGGACTCATATTTGCATAATAATCTGTTTCTCCCTAAGTTGCACTTATGGGGGGTTGTTGGTGTAATTAATATTTAATTACACATTTGCATAAGTTTACTTAGGATTATTTAATCCCTAAGTTTTAGGCTTTCATCTTTATCTTATCGAGCTATCTTGTTGCTCAAGAGAAAATTAGGTTTGCATATTTGCTTTTATAAAGCAAATCATATCTTGTAATTAATTGAACTTTCGAATAAATAATGTTGCACATCTTTTTGCAACCTCTGTGCTTTTTTTATTTTCTCTTCTGTGGAAGGTTATTCTGATTTGCAAATCTGATCATGGGTTTCTAACACTCTTGATTCTATAGGTTCGTAGGTGTCTACAACTGATTTAAAAGCTTCTACCACCTTCTCCGTTATTTTCTTTATTCCTTGGGTTTCTTGGGTTTGCACCTTCTTTGTTCTCTTTTTCCTTTTGTATCCTAATATGATTGATGAGGAAGAGTACTTTGTAGCTGACTATTTCTTTCTTTTAGGCCGTCTCTCTTTTCCCTTGAAATTTTTAATTCTTAAATCAACGTATGTGTTTCTCCTATCCAAGAGCCTTTCAGTAGAATTAATGGAGGGTTCTTCTTTCTCAGACCAATCAATTGGACCTAATGTCTTATTATCGAATTTTCTTATGTCACATATAGGTTCCAATGTTTTTCCATCATCTAATAACCCTTTGAGGATGTCATCTCTAATCCCAAACTCCTTCATCTTGAATATAGTAAACCTATCATAACTCCTCTTCCTAACCTCAAAATCATCTTGCAGTTCTACCTAGATGTCTTCAATGTTTGGTGTAGACCTTCAAAAAAATTTCTCACAATCATCCTATTTTTCATCTATTAATTAAATGGATATTATTATTTGTTTAATTAATTCATTTAATACTTTCTTACATTCATTCATTAATCCACTTAAATCATTAAAATATTATAAGCATACTATCCATTCGAACAATCATTTATCCATAAATCATTTCATAATACTCTATTCACATTATTATTAAATTATCCATACATACATTTATGTTAATTTACATCCATTGCATATTTCATTAAATCATTTGCATTTTCATGTATAAATCCATTTAAATTTATGTCATTTATATTATTCACAAATTTACTTTAATTCTAAATTCCTAAAATTCCACCCTATCATAAAATCTGCCATTTATTTCTCTCATTCCCATCAATTTCACTTGATGTATACCTATCATAACTCCTCTTCCTAACCTCAAAATCATCTTGCAGTTCTACCTAGAAGTTTTCAATCTTTGGTGTAGACACTCAATTTGTTTTGTCACAATCGTCCTATTTTTCGTCTATTAATAAATGGATATTATTATTTGTTTAATTAATTCATTGAATACTTTCTTACATTCATTCATTAATCCACTTTAATCATTAAAATATTATAAGCATGAACCAATTCGAACAATCATTTATCTATAAATCATTTCATAATACTCTATTCACATTATTATTAAATTATCCATACATACATTTATGTTAATCCAAATCCATTGCATATTCTATTAAATCATTTTCATTTTCATGTATAAATCCATTTAAATTTATGTCATTTATATTATTCAAAAATTCACTTTAATTTTAAATTCCTAAAATTCCACCCTATCATAAAATCTCCCATTTATTTCTCTCAGTCCCATCAATTTCACTTGATTAAACAATATGGGATGAACATTCATTTCTCCATTGCACTCTTTTAATCCAATATTTCTCCCACAACATGAATCCATCATGTGAGGACATCTATATAAACCCTCTGTTCTCACCAAAAAGAACATTCAATTTTGATCATACAATCCTTTCTTTCATTCATCATAGATTCTTGCTACATTTGTGCTTGCAAAAATCACAGAGCACCAAATGCTTAAATGAAGATCTTGATGATAGCAGAATAATGGAGTTTACTTTCCTTTAAATGTTGATGCTTTTGTTTTTCGTACTTTAGTATTTGCATTTTTGCATTAATTTTTATTTAGGAAAATCATTGGTGTTATGTTGAAGCTTTGATTTTAGATTTAGAACTTTAAATCAGTATTTCATTTTCAGAGTAAATAGAATGGTGAACTTAACATGAATTTGATGATTCTTAATATTGCTACAATATCAAATATAGTTTGATTTCAATTTTTAGCATATCCAAGAATCTATTTCATATAGGATCAATGAAGATTTAATGTAATGCAACATATGAAGTTCATAGTGATTATGTCTTTGCAGTGATTTTGTCTACGTTGGAAATAATGAGAACTTGAAAATTTCCCCCAAATCAGATTCGTCCAACCTAAATTTTTGTCTCACAAAGCCACTTATAGCCTTCAATTTCCATCCTACACTTCTTGTTCCTATCACCCTCTACTACTCTCATCTTGCTGAGAAGGAAAAGCATTCATTTTCTTGAGGAGCTGCACCTTTTTATGGAGGTCATGCCAGAGTTTTAATGATTGATTTATGTCATTTTCTTTCCTTCATTGGAACCTTCCGTTTCCAGAAGAAGTAATGATATGCTACATTAATAGATCGACCCTCTTTCGATTCTTCTTATATTTCATCCTTTATGGCTTCTCTTGTTGGTGTAACTATTACAGTCTAGGCCAATCTCTCCAAGATCAACATGCATTAAGAAACTCACACCTTTTTCCTAGTCACGGCTGCTTTTCATTCTCTTTTCATTTTTTCTTTCCATATCTTCTCTTTCTCTTTTGCTTAATTCTCTCAAAGCGTTTGATGGAATTGAATGAATAATTTGATAATTGGATTAAGTTGATTTTGTTAGAATGGTTAATTTAGATTTGGTTTAGATTAATTAATTAGTATAAGTTTGATTTTGTTTATGTTCTTTTCATTAATTTTGTTAATTTAGAATTGATTTTAGTTTTAATAAATTTAGATTAATTTTAGTTGTTATTAATTTAGATTAATTTTGTTTTGATTAAGTTTTTTTTTTAGACTATAGGAATTGGTCGGGTATCTTTCCCCCTATAAACTGTAGTGGTAAAAAAAATTCACATGACTGGTGGCACTAGCACAACAACCCTCTCATACCACAGGGATGGTGGGGAGACTAGACCTCACAACCTCTTGCTTGAAACAAGATGCTTTAGCCAATTGAGCTAGGCCCACTACCCTAGTTTTGATTAAGTTAATTTTGTTAGTTTAGCATTATTTTATTTTTGATGAATTTTTATTTATTTTTTATTAATTTTAGCTTAGATTAATTTTAGTAATTGATTTTGTTAAATTAGATTTAGTTTTAATTATTTAGATTAATTCAAAATAAGTTAATTTAGTTTTGTTTGTTTAGATTAACTTTAGTTTTTAGATTAATTTAGATTAATCTTTGGTTAGTTGGATTAATTTAGTTAGGTTTAGATTAAATTTTAACTTTTATTAGTTAGATTAATGTTAGTTTCCTTTTTAGTTTAGTTTTTATCTTGTGGCTAAACTTTGGGTTTTTTGCAGGTTCGTATGTCCAAGAGTTGAAAAAAAAAAACATAAACTCTTGTTTGCCGAAGAACAGTGATTCAAACTACTAATTAGTGTGTCATAGGTTTGATTGTTAGAAAATTTATCTTGAAACATTGTTTCTTTTTTTTTAGATTAGATCACATTTATATTAGTTGGTCTAAAAAGAGCTCGAGTGTTTGCTTTGACATCATAAACCGGGTTAAAATTAATTAGTACATGCCTTGTCTTATGGTTTGCATCTTGTATTTGGATGCGTATGCTTTTCGCTCATGCCACTCGATGATCTTGAGAATCAAAAGCATTCATTTGACATTTTGTATAACCACCTACACATTTTGATTTGGATTTAAAATGAACCCCATGTGAGTGTGAGGAAAAGGCATTGTGTATGCGCGCTCCTTGCACTTCGTGTGATCTGGGAGATAAAAAACAACATACTTCCTTGCTTTTTTTTTTTTTTTTCCTTTAGAGGGCCTACCTCGAAAGAGGGAACAACCCAAGTGATACTATTTTGGTCCGCTATATAAATTGTCATGACCATTACAAAATTCTTAGATCACCTAGTGAGGATGTCCTATGTAGACAAGAGCCACCCCTAGTGTCTGCATGACATGTCAAAATCCTTTCTTAGGAAGGGAATGGGAGGCCTCTTAATTGAGCTAATATTTCCTTATGCATAGGAACCAGTATTTCCTCGAAACATAAAATAAGAACCCTTGTTTTAGTGGCCAAAATCCTTTTTACTTGCTAGCGTAGGAACGATCGTTCTGAAGCTACCCCATGTCTTCACTATTCAAGTGTAGAGGAATAAATTCCTCTTTGAGGGAATGAGACTTGGTGTGCTTGTGTCATGTAAGGGGGAGCCAGTGTTACCAATTCTCTAGCTATCTGGCTTGTTTAAGTGGCTGGAGAAATCCAAGTGGGGATCTAGCAGGTAGTATCTCTTCCTATCCTAGGTTGTGCAAAGTGTTTTCCATTTCACATCAAGATCAAACTCAAAAAAATTCTATTTTTTGTGTCTTGTGTGTGTGTTCAAAACAAGTCTAAACCAAACATCACACCCAAGAACTTGTAACATGTCAACCTTGCAAACCCCAAAAAGTCAAATAGAAAAATATCCAAAATGAACCTATCATTCACATCTCTTGGGGGAATCATCCTTTAGTTCTAATCTTTCAATCCTTTCATTCTTCCTAGTCCTTGCATATCCATCATTGGTCAAAAAAACTTTTAGCTTACACTTAGGTTACTCTTCCTAGGTCTTGAAATCAAACCTTTGGCTGTTAATCACATGTATCACTTGAGGTTTATCATCCTTGAGTTAGGAAATTACCATTATCTTGAAGTAGGGAAATATTTTTGTAGTTCATCATCTCCTACATACCCTCTCTTGGTCACTTATCCTTGTGTTTATCCATCATAGCACAAGTAAAGCCTTGCATCATAGTTAGCTTCAAACCTAGAGTTTCCTTGAGCTTTTACATTCTTATCATACCAAGCTTGTCATATCATACCATACCATTCTAATATCTCATCTTAGGATCATATCCATTTTCATTGCATCCTAATCTTTGGTCTCATACATAATCTTGTCTTGGGTTGAAGATCAAAACAATCACCCATGACCCTTAGAACAAGAGTAATAATGTTTCAAGAAGAGGGGAACCCTTGGGGAAAAGAATTTTATGGGGAAGATCACATTAGTGTTGCAACTAGTGAAACAAATGAAACTGATAACGAAGAAATAACCCAATCCCATATAAATAAAGCACTTAATGATCATATATTCACTAAACTACTTACAAAGGTAGTCAATTGTAATCCACAAGAAT
Source organism: Sequoia sempervirens (assembly GCA_007258455.2). Classification (NCBI taxonomy): domain Eukaryota; kingdom Viridiplantae; phylum Streptophyta; class Pinopsida; order Cupressales; family Cupressaceae; genus Sequoia; species Sequoia sempervirens. Next base: position 1,151,521 of record VDFB02128519.1, on the reverse strand, counting down.
ACTTCAAGGCCCTTGTTAATGATGAAATCAAACTACCTCTTTATTTTGACATATCCTTATGATGAATGAAAAACATGAATCTAGAGAACCTAAGTGTACAAAAAAAAACAATGAGGATAGAATGAAAGATAACAGACCCTTTTATTTACAACCTAGTTACAAGAGATCTTCAAAGATGTCAAAACCTGCACCTACAAACAATCCTATTTTGGATGAGCTTAGAGCACTGAGACGAGAATTGGATACTCTGAAGAACAATAAAAAATCATCCCACAAGTTCTCCATTGAAGATATATGTTCTTATCCTTTCGATCCAAGCATACCAATGCCACCTTTTCCTAGTCACGAGGACATATCGAGACTTGATAAATATAAAGGAAAAAGAGATCATGAAGACCACTTAAGATAATTTTGTGCTGCTACCTTGTAATTTGCAGTTGATGAGACATACGTTATGATATTATTCCCTTGTAGTCTAGGAGGAGAAGCTATGTAATGGTTTTATTGATTACCCCCACCATCAAATCTTTTCAAGAATTGGCTGATAAATTTGTCTCCAATTATAGTTTCAGCTATGAACTTAAAGTGACCATAACAAACCTTTTTAATGCCAAACAAAAACAAGGAAAATATTTTATGTCATTTTTACAATGATGGAGACATTTAACAAAATGATTACCTTATACCATTCTAGATAAAGAATTGGTTGACCGCTTTTATCAAAATTAAAAAAAGGAAATTGGAAAGAAACTACACCTCAAATGCTTGGATTCATTTGATGAATTCATAGATATGGGATTTCAAATCGAACAAGATCTCATTGATGATGGAACTATTAAACTTAATAACAACAAAGATCAAAAATCAGGTTTGAGTAACAAGACACCTTTTTGGGTAAAGAACAAGAATGTAGTCAATGATGGAGTTGTTGATGCAAAAACAACCAAAAATTCATAACCTATCTAAAACCTTAAAGGTTCATCTTTAGATAAAGGAAAAGAAGAACAAAGAAAATTCCCTAAAAAAAATTTTACACCATTGAGACAATCACTTGAATCTGCATTAAAATAACTCCTTGAAAATAATCTTATAATGCTACCTGGGATGAAAGAATATAATCCACAAGTCAAACCCCCATGGTGGAATTAGGATCACTTTTGTGACTATCATAGACATAAGGACCTTATTGATGATGGTAAGATAATAGTTAATGGACACACTCCTTCTGGTAACTCTAATTACAAGATGGTTAAAAACCCTTCCCCTAAGCATGGCAATGATAAAGGAAAGACCCCTGAATCTAGTGATGGTGTGAACTATACTATTGATAAGTATGACTATATCATAACTAACATTAACGAGGTTGATAATCATGTGAACACTTTCATTATAAAAGGAAAAGAACCTGATTTCAATGTTACTACCTATTATCCACTGAAATTTGCATCCTGTTGAACTTGATGTTCAACACCTCAGTGTAAAATGGGAAGACCTCTAAAGCTGTGGGTTTCTTGTGATAGAGGTCAACCTCTAGAGAAGGTCAGCTTCCTATGGTGTCACCTAAACTACTGATTCTGTAAAGGAAAAGGGTAGAAGGAGAATGCTTAAAAATTAAAACTAATGAGAACATTATTTCTATGGTGATACACCTAAATGTAATAAGAGCTATGGACATTCAGACTGGCATACACTTGAATAAGGATGATTGACATTGAACTACAAAATGTGTTACCGTAAGTTTATGAATGAATATTTCGTAAAAAGGTTGACTTGCATATGCTTTTAAGAAGGAAAGGTAACTTTCAAAAATCAAAAGGGTCATATACAACTTTAAAACACAATTTACAACCTGCATAACCATAATTTTGCAGAAAAGGCATAATGCATGAGACAAAGCTACAGGGAAATAAAAAAGATCTCACAAATAACTTGATCAATCACCTGACAATACATGATGTTGCAAGAATAGGAAGGAAAAATGAGACAATCAATGGTATCCAAGGTTAATGTTGTATATCATGCTCCAAATGAGTTACAAAATTTGCAAAAGTATGACAAAGGACTTCTAAATCACAAATTCTCTATCTGCATATGGAGAACTTCCTTACAAAAAGAGGAAAAAATTCCATATATACAACCCAAAAAACCCCAAAAAGGTTAGCCTTTGCCCTCAAGTTTTCAAAAAAAAAATTGGTTCCTGAATATGTCGCCCCTCAAATCTTTTGGACTAAAGGTAATGCTACATTCAATGTGCCTGCCCCATGTCCATGTTGGTAAAGGATTGCTCCAGGTATGGCCTTTTAGATCTTTTGCAACCATTGCATTAACTTCTAGCCTTCGTGTCCACCCTTGAACTTCCATCAAAGCTGCCTTGAATGTCCTAGAGTATAGTCATTAATATCGATCTACTCTTTCTAGTAGACATCATAGTTGGTACTAGGATTCGCAGATCCTTCCCCTTCGACTTTTATATCATTTTAGATCCTTTTGCAAGTTGACCCCCTCGAGAGACAGCATCCGATTTTCATGTTAGATCCATGCGCCATTGTTCATCGAGCTGATCATCATCTTTGATCACAGAGTAGATCCATCCGACATACATTCTATTGATCTTCTTCACACCTGTCAAACTACCATGGTTCACCTTCAGCCTCCTCTGATTGGTTGAATAGACACCACATAGGATCCTCAGGCGGTCAAAAGTTCTTCAGTCAGAATCGCATGTTAGTGAGACACTAGCCGTGTCTCCGCGATGCGATTATACTTCACCACAGTAATCGGCATAACACACAACTGTCGGCAAGACCTCATATCAAGCTGCAAAAGTTATACTGATGTCCCAAAAATTTCACCCAGACTATTGCTATCAGCTAGACATCATAGCGAGTCCTTAAGAGTCATACCGATATCCAAAACCATCGGCATGACTATCGCTTTTAGCAAGAGGTCATACTGAAAGCACCTGACAGTAGATATCTTTCCATTTAGACCATCGACAAGAGTCTCGACCATGCTCAACATGAACACACCCATCGAAAAGACAAATAGGTCAGACAAAGGTCTTAGTGAGCCTCCATCAGTCACACTGAAGAGTTAAAACTATTGGTGAGACATCATTAGTCGACAAGACATCATAGCGAACGAAAACCCCTTAGCCAGGAGTCTTACCGATATCCATATACACCTTCGACGAGACCACAACAAGTCAGGGAGACATCATAGCGATCACAAAATTTTCAGCCAGACTATCACCTTCGGCAAGACCATTGCTGGTCGGCAAGATGTTACATTGAGCCACCATCTTTTGGTGAGACTCCGCGCAGTCGGCAGGAGGTCATAGCAAGCGAGACTTCCTTTCTCCGAGCTCAAACCATTTCGATAAGAGTCCATCCTATCGGTGAGACATCATATTGATGACACCTCCTTTTGGCGAGACCACCAATGGTTAGCAAGACATCTCCCCAAGTGCAAAACATTACCATGAAGCCACAAACCTTTGGCAAGACCACCAGTCATTGGCAAGACATCATGCCAAATCCTTCATCTTCCGGTGAGACCTCACCCTGTCGGCCAAAGGTTATGAAGAACTCAAACCTTTTGGAAAGACATCACTGGTCAACGAGACTTCCCAAGCGGAGAGATATACAAAAACTCATGGTGACCAAGATGTCTCGGTGACCTTTTGGATTTCAAATGAATAGAACCAAATTGCTAGTCGGCAAGACAACATGAGGGTCTCAACGACTTTCTTCTTCAAGAGTCTTATGGCAAATCTGACTAAGGTAGGCTTTCCAACTGACCTGCTTGTGAAAATAGCATCAGATGAAGACCTTCCCAATGAAAACCAAACACCTGCATGCTAGGCTCAACCCTTATGGGAGCCACAATTAATCCACGTGCCGAATTTAAAACATAATTTCCCCTGATTGAGCCCGTAGGTGAAAATTGGGTAACACTACCCATAGAGGCAGAGTTACCCTTAGGGGTCCTAATTTAAAACTCATTGCACCAACTTCGTGATACAACTTCATAGAGCATTTAGTTAAAATTCTCGTGCAAATTTCCATACTTGAGATACTACGCCTATCTCTTGAGCATAAAGCTATCCTAGATAAAGTGCTTGCTACTGCTATAGTTCCTACATACCTACATGTGGATCAATTCCAAGCTATGGTGGGATACATCACCTCTACTCACATTCTCAATTTTACTGAGAACGATGATTCATCCATCCAAAAACCACATAACACACCTTTACACATTGAATTATTTTCCCATAAAGTTAATATCAAGTGAGTTTTGGTAGATGGAGGAGTAGGTCTAATATTTGTACTCATAAATTGATCATAGAATTAGGGTTCTCTAAAAATTCAATTGATCCAAAGAGAAAGATTACCATAAAGGCATATGATGAAGAGGAATGCTCATCTAAAGATTCAATTACTTTACTAATCAAGGTTGGGCCTATGGTAAAGGATGTGGTTTTACAAATTCTTGATCTCCATTTGAACTATAATATCCCCCTTAGAAGGCCATGAATTCATGCAATGCAAGGGGTACCTTCCACATACCATCGGTGCATTAAATTCCCACACAATGGTGCTGAAATCATCATACAAGGAGATCCAAATCCTTTTAGGTATTGCAATCGTCTAAGCTCTAAAACTAAAATAACAATCCCTAACAATCATAAAGCACTTTCTTCTCAATCATATGTTCATCTTGAGTCCTTAAAAACATCCACCTCAAAATCCAATGAAGCAAAAATTAAAATGCAAGTAAAAGAACAAGGAGTAGGAGAATATACCTTGAATCGTGCTCTTTGCATTGGAAAGCTACCTTTATCTCCCCACACCTATGGCAAGCCACAAATGACTAATACCAAATCAAATACAGATACTACATTGATTTGTAAATCAACTAATTTCAAAAAATGGGGAGCCCTTTATAATGAAACATAAGAAGCCGATCTCCTAAAATGGTTATACAAAGATGAAGATATAGAAAAAGAAAAAATTAAAAACTAAAGACAAAGATACTTGTTGAACAGTATGAAAAAGGATTTGATCTTATGAAACAAATGGGATATGATGGTAAAAGTCCTTTGAGCTTACAGAAATAGGGTATCTTGGAACCAATACAACCTACTCGTACACAAAAAGTCCTTGGTTTAGGATATGATGTGTAGAAAGATAAGACCTTGAGTATCATGTGTACTTCAAGTAAGGAACTAGAGTCCTCTAATGCTACACAGACAAATGAGGAAAGTGCCATCAATGACTTCATTGAAATTTATGACTATGATAGTGTCCTTTCCCTTGAACCTGATCATAACATCTGTACCCTTGAATCCATTCAAAATCTTGACTCAAATCATTACCCTGTACCCCTGGTTCACCCCAAACTCATTGATTGGGACCAGAAGGAACCACCACAACTAGATGTATTTCAAAATGATGAGGCAATCATAAAATTTCTAGGAGCATGAGAAGACACACCTCTTGGGGATCATAAAGTAGGTTTCACCATAGAACTTAAAAGTGTGGCTTACTTTGGGGAAGATGCCAAGCCTTTCAATCATAAAATTATTGAAAAAATAAATAGTTATTCTAGTGAAAATTGCTCCGCAACACTATTAGACCCAAAAAAAGTAAAAAATAAAGGGTGTATCCAAGGGTGAAAACCTCTTTGAGGCACTTGAGGATGGAAGGATTGAAACACTTACCCTAGCACTCTATCATGAAAGATCATCTATGTGGGTGGAGAAGATAGTTCCAGAAAATCTAGGCACAAAAGAAAAACCAAGGATAATTCATTTAGCAAAATCATTAACACTTCAAGATAGAATAAAGCATATATAATTTTACAAGGAAATACAAGTCAACTTTGTGTGGTGCTATGCAAACATGTTGGGACTTGATCTAGATTTACTAATGCATCACTTGCCTTTGCCACTAGGGGAAAAACCTGTTAAATAAAAGTTGAGAAAAATGCACCCACATGTCGCTCTATTGATAAAAGTTGAATTACAAAAGTTGCTAGATGTGGGATTTATAAGACCCGTTGATTATTTTGATTGGATTTGAAAATTAGTAGCATTTTAAAAACCTGATGGGGGTATCCATGTTTGTAGAGATTTCAAATATTTTAAAAAAGCTTGTCCTAAGGATGACTTTTGACTTCTAAACATTGACATGATAGTGGATTTGACAGTAGGGCATAAAATGTTATCCCTCATGGAAGGTTTCTTAGGCTACAATCGGATTAAAATTGCTCCTGAGGATCAAATTAAGACAACATTCACTTGTCTTTGGGGAACCTTCTATTGGAATGTCATGCCCTTCGGGTTGAAGAACACTGGAGCCACATGCTAGTGCGTAATGACCACTATGTTTCATGACATGATGCATACCTATTTGGGAGACTATGTAGATGTTTTGTTGGGAAAATATTACCCCAGAGCTAGAAATCTAGAGATCATGGACAAAATTTTCATAAGATTAGAAAAATACAAGGTCTGGTTGAATCCAAAGAAATGTGCCTTTGGGGTAACCTCTGGGAAACTCCTTGGATACATTGTCTCATCTAAAGGAATTGAAGCTAATCTTGCAAAAGTAAAGGAGCTATACTTAAAATTCCTCCAACTAAGAATGTCAGTTAGGTGTGATCGTGGCAACGAAAAATTCACTCTGTCCATCATTTTATAGCACAACTTGTAGATTAATGTCAACCATTTCAACACCTATTACACAAGAATGTTCCATTCAGATGGGACTCTAACAAGTGTGAACAATATTTTTAGAAAATCAAATAATATTTGATGAAACCACAAGTATTAGTGCTTCCTATAGCTGACAAGTCTTTACTTTATAGATCCACAAACACCACAACACTGGGGGAACATTTGGCATATCATGACTCTAAAGGAAGTGGACATGCAATCTATTACATCAATCATACTCTAGTGGGATATGAGCTAAATTATAGTCCTATTGAAAGAGCATGCCTTGCCATAGTATTTTCCTCATAGAAGCTACAACATTACTTTCTTACACACTAGATAAAGCTCATCAGAAAAATTGATCCTCTTAAATACCTCCTGAACAAAGATCCATTCATAGGATGATTTTCTAAATGGGTTACAATTCTTAGCGAGTTTGATATTGAGTATGTAGAAATAAAAGCAATCAAAGGACAAGATATAGCAAATCAACTCACCAATGCTCATATGAAAAATAATTATCCTCTTATTATAGAGTTCCCTAATGAATCAATCTTCAACATGGAATCTACACATCTCTAGACTTTATATTTTGATGGCTCCTTCACGCAAGGTGGTCCTAGCATTGGCATTCTCTTTGTCACATTGCAAGGGGATTATATACCTAAATCTTATAAGATATAGTTTCCATGTACCTATACCATAGAAAAAAGGAAACTTGCTTGATTTGGGGAATAATTTATTATAAAATGGACTTAAGAAGGCCTTGATTTGGTGTTGTGAGGTGTTTTTCACATCCACACTAGTTCTTGAACCCTTTCAAATGCATTTAACGATGTCTTGTAAAGGTGTGGTAAAATAATTTCATGCTTTCCTAGACTTAATGAACCCATCTTCCCTTAATTTAACATTATAGAACATATTTAACCGCATCTTCACAACAATTTGGAAGGCTTGTAAAATAAACTTAATGTGATTATAGTGTTGTAATGTGTCACACACATTCACATTGGTTCTTGTGCCTTCCTAGGCTATGTGGACCTCATTTTAGTGTTGTAAAGTGTATTCAATCACACTTTCACATTGAATTATGTGTCCCGAGCTTTAATTGACCTTTACATCATCACCAATAGACCCCTATTACCCCATATTGTGCATCTCGAGGCATAAATTGATCAAATACCTAACAAAGTCACAATATATACCTTATTTCCTTATTTCCTAGCATCCTAGCTGTCAAATGGGCCCCATTGGGACTAATTCACCACCTGTGGTGAATGAGTCCCTACCAGGTGGGGTTGATTTGCCGAAGGTGGCAAATGAGTCCCATTTGGGTCAATTTTGACCTTTGAGCAAGAAAAACTAAAATTTAAGTTTATTATTTTTACATGTCAGCCTTAGGGATCCAATTTATAGGTGAATAAGGTGAATTTCTTATTAAATCAAGTCTCTAAGAAATAATTCATAATATCCTAACTCATTCATACATCTCTCATCATTCATTCATCATTTTTCTTCTCTATCAAGTCAAGCAAGTTAGGGTTTCATCATTGCAAGTCACCAAGATAGCTTAAAAAGACATTCAAGGGTAGATTATTCATCTTTTGTTGTAGAAATTCAAGGTCAATAATCATGTAAAGGTAATCAATTCCATTATTGCATGCTTCATTACATTCTTTCATCATTTTGGTTTAATTACCTAAAAGGGGTTTGACCAAAGCAAACCCCCATGCCCTAACATCCAACATTTCTTCTTCTCTTCTTGTGTGTTTGCAGATTTAGACATCTTGGAGGCTTATAAATCATTGAATATTGAATTGAATTTTTTTTCAAGTCATCTCTTCATTGGACAAGTGAAAATACCCACAAAAAGTCACTTTCAGGTCTGAATCCAACAGTTTCAGAACTAGATACTTGAAGAAGTAGAAATTGTAGACTGAAGGCTCTTGTTTCCACCTTTGAATATTTTGAAATTTAAAAGTGTAAGCATTCACCATGAGTGGCGAATGAGTCCCACTTCCAAGCCTATTTTTGGTTTTCTACAATTTTAGACACCCATTTGTTCGAAATGGGTTCCAGAATAATTTCATAAAATTAGGACTAATTCACCCAGAATGGTGAATAAGTCCCACAAGGCCTAAAATTTAACATCAATAGCATTCCAAAAATCATTTCCAGTCTCCATCCATATCTTAGGTGCACACTTTCAGTTTTATCCATTTCTGTTGCAGTTTACTATTCATTTCGAGTTGTTTTTGTATTACACAATATGTTTTCAAACAAGTTGCATTTCAATAGTTTTACATTCTTAATCAATCAATATTATCAATTAGCTGCATCTATACCATTCTATTTAGACAAATTATATCTTACATCCCTTAGATTGAGTGAAACACCTAGATTTTTGGTGTGGGATCTATCTCTTTCCATTAGGTGAAAGACCCTAATTGAGCTAAAGAGACATAACATATCACACCCTTAAAATCTATGGTTCATTTTAGTAAACCAACTTTTCCACTACTTCTCTTTTATGATTTTGAGTCATTCATCATAGATCCATCCTTGCATTGATTTTGCATTAGGGTTTACATTAGATAATTGGCATGCTAGGTTTCAGATTTTGCATTCATAAAAAGTGCATTTAGGTTGCATTGTTGGCATCTAAATTCATTTAAATTTTATGAAATTCTACATTTTTAACGTAGGCCTACATCATAGCACTTAGAAAACATCAACATCACTCAATCTTTTCTGAAAAAAGTTAATGCTGGGACTCTTTCACCACTTTGGGCGAATTAGTCCCTTTTGACCCCTGAAACTACCCTTTATAGAACTAAAAACCCTTTTTTAAAGCTTTTTTTTAGTGCCTTTACCTACCCGTATCAGTTAGATGAATTTTTGTAACATGCATTTCACTAGATCTCACTTAAAATAGCTCATTTCATGCATTGCTCCATTTTACATTTGCATTTTCCACATGCCATTTTTCTGATTGGTGCATAATGTAATAAAAAAATTACCTTGTTTCATATCGGAACATTACATTTTATTTTAAGTCACTGCATTGTAATTTCTTTTCTTTTTCATCATAGCATGTTTTCTTTCAAATGATGTGGCTTTGATTTTGTTAAAAATGGATTGCATAAATACAACATTCCCTCTTATGAGTTGAATTTTGATTACCACAATGAGGACTTTAAGAAACATGCTCAAACCATTGGTAAAATCCTTAATATTACATTTCCCATTGGTGAGAATGGTAGTGTATAAAATCATCACAATCATACTTGTTCTTCTCCCGATACCTCTCCTATTAGTGACAAAGGTATCTTGGTGAAGGAAGAAACAAGAACTAAGGGTCATGATTGTCCATCTCCTCATTCCCCTTTGGAAGATGTTAGACAATAAGAACATGACATCATAGACACATTACTAAAAATCACCTTACCTAGTCTCCATAGTCATGACCATCAAACTTGTATATCTCCTAATATCCCTCCTCGATGCAAAGAGGATAGGTTGATGTTAGAAGATATACCTATTAAGATTCCTGAGAATCATGACCCTCCCTTCCCTAATGCTCCTACCATTTGGGATAATCTATTCGAAAACCATAGTGGTCCTTCTCTTGATGCCTCCCCCACTTGTGATGAATCTACTTTACAAACCTAAAACTTGGATGAACATATTACAAGCTCTCCTAGTAGGGTAGATAATATGGAACAAGAGAATGCGACCTTAGAAACAACTGACAATCAAATAAAGTCTTTTTCTAATCTCCCCACTATCAATCATCAAACACATTCAACCACTAATAACTCCCTTAGTTTTGATGAAGTTAGTTTGGATGAACCATGCCTTAATTGTCAAGAACATGAGGGTTATTGTTCTCCTAAACACTATCCTTCTAGGGAGAATAACATCATACAAGGAAAAGATAACAGTGATAATAATATTATGCCCTTGAAAGGAGATGAAGAGCCTATGTCAGAATCTCATTCACCAAGGGATGTTAATATTATTCAACCTCAACTCATCCTTTACTCCCTTCACATAAACCTCCAACTTAAAACAAAAATTGAACTCATCCTCTACCCACCTCAGAATAATGTGTCGCAATAGCTGAGTCCTAATACTATTGCTCATACATATAACACTTGAAGTAATCTGCAACCACCACAACCAACCCCAACACCCTCACCTTTGCCTAATCCTATCCCCTCTAGACCTATCTTACCAAGTCTTCCTAGTGGAAAGGAGTACAATCTTGTTGAACAACTAAAGAATACTCCTACTAAAATCTGAATATGGGACCTTATTCAAGCATCCCCTCACTATCACAACACGGTCCAAGAAACCTTGCAACAAGTTCCTATCCCTTCTAATGTGCAACCAACCTACATAATAACCATGATCCAAGGAATAAATGCTGACATTATTTTCACCAAAGTGAACTCCCCCCTTTGGAAGTGCAGAAACAAAATGAAGCTTTCATGATCATTTCTCAATACAATTAGATAGGGATAAAGTGAACCCTTATTGACAATGGCTCAACCCTTAATGTGTAGCGTAAACCTTTTGGCTAGGCATCATGTGGATAAGTCAAAATTCAACCTAAATCTTTATCTATTAAGGGCTTTGACAATGTCTAAAAGACACCTCTTGGTGTGATCACTTTACCTATTACAGTTGGAGAATTCACATTGAACACATCAATCCAGGTTATGCCTCATGATCTTTCATATAGCCTTCTTCTAGGTAGGCCATGGATTCATGCTATGAATTGTGTGCCTTCCACTCTTCATAGAAAAATGAAATACATCCACAACAACAAAGTGTGCACACTCAATGCTGATCATGAGCCTTATAGTGTCTTAAAACTTGAGAAAACCAAAGAGAACCCCTTGAATAGATTAACACCAACCACACAAGTGGAACCCACACAACAAAAAGACACACAACATATTGAACAAGTCACAACTATATTAGAAGATGATTGGGGTTCCTTGGATTTCAAACATGACTTCATGGGAGAATACAAATCATCCAAAAAGATTTAAATAAGGGAAAAGAGACAACAATAATGTCAACACAAAATTCAGACAACCTTTCAAAAGGATCCACCTCAATCACTTTATACAATACAATAAACTACACAACCACCTTTGACGATGATTATCACCAACCACCACCTAATCCCAAAGTAATGAAAAAGCTTTATGGAAAATGGTATGAGCTTATGAAACAGCTTGGCTATAGTGGAAAAGGATGTGGTGCTAATGAACAAGGTATCCACAACCCTATAGACCCTATCACACAACAAACTAGTCATGGTCTTGGTTATTGTCCTTTGATAGAGATCGCCAAGCCTTCACTCAACATAAACAATCTCACACAACATACTCCTAAATCATCCTTAACAGTTGTCCATCCTGAACTTCTCAACACTAGTGGTCATGATTTTTCTCTTTCACAAGCCATCCAACAAAGACACCTTCAATTAATGCCAATATAATCTTGCAAAAAGTTCATGATTTGCATTCAACAAATTTTCCCTTCTCTTGTAAGAGTGAGAAAAAAATCTCGCAATCTAGAGAAACTTGTGTAAGTATGATATCTAATGATAAGAAAGATGTATCTTTGACACAAACCACAAGACCAACTTCTACCATTGATTAAGAGGGTATCTTTTCAAGACTCCTCCAAGATCACTTGATCACCCTTCCCCCTAGAACTCTAAAGAAATGCTCTTACAATACTTCATTCTGCACTTATCATCAAGTTCATGGTCACTCCACTAATGAGTGTAATGCTTTGAGTCATATAATCCAACATATTAAGGGGTTTGGCATGATTACCTATGTGGTGGCAACTAATTCCTCTAATTGATATTGATTTTCACTCTAGCATGCATTTCATCAATCATTTCGGCTCATCCTTGTCCTACACTCAGTGGGGGCAAGGGGTTATGTAGCCTTCTCCTTATATGTCACTTGTGGTTACCTCATTTGGCTAGTTGTTAACCTTTCATGAATACATAAGAGCAAGCTTGGGATGTGGACGACATGCCTTAAGTTGGCTCTCATGTGACATACTACCATTCTTCATGATGCAGCTTATCAAAAACATATGACTTGGCATAGGGATTTCTAAGTAATCTTTCATGTTCCTCTTCTTCTAATTTAAAGAAATTTATCTTAGTATTGGTGTTTGCAACTGCTTTAAAGTGGGGGGAATTCATCACCACTCACATTTCTTTGTGTGATTTTCTTTTTCTTGTGATTTCCTCTCTTGGACACATTTGCCACAATGTTCCCTAGGATGAGACCTTGCACTTGTCCTCTCTTGAAAACAAGATGAGACCGTTTGCACTTATCCTCTCTTGGAGACATTAAACATGATGTTCCCTAAGATGAGACATTGCATGAACTAAGAAAAATCCCTTTGAACATTCCTTACACTACGTTGCATTAACAATGTCTATGAGTGTCAAGCATACAAAGTTTTTCATACTTCATGGAGCTCAAAAATCATTTTCCTTTGTGGTGCCTTATTAAAGTTATCAGGAGGTATAACTTTGGTACGCTTGAGCAAGAAGCCCATTCTGAGGCACAACTTTCCCCATAGCCACCTATGTGTGTGTTAGCACATATCAGCTATATGTGTCTCACCTTCTAGGGCTTTCTCACCCAACAGAAAACCAAGAGTTTCCTCACCCTAGAGTGAGTATGCATTCTCTTTTCAAACAAAAAGCTTAGATCTGATCCACAACTAGCTAGAAAAATGATCGAAGCTTGATCCACCTTTCCATTTTCATCTTTCTCTTCTTCCTAGTTCTTGCCATTACATGATTGTGCATCTTGATGGTTTGACTTAGGATCTTGGATCCTAGGGGCTTGCACAACCTCCTTTAATCTTTTCCATTCTTTGTCATCTTCATTTCTACACTTGGATCTCTCTTGAATGTCTACTTTAGTGTGATTTTGAAGCAAGTTCATCCTCTCACTAAAGTGGGGGCTAAATGTACCATAGAAAAAAGAAAACTTTCTTGATTTGGGGAATAATTGATGATAAATTGGTTTTAACAAGGCCTTGATGTGGTGTTGTGAAGTTTTTTTCACATCCAAACTAGGTCTTGGACCCTTTCAAATACATTTAATGATGTCTTGTAAAGGTATTGTAAAGTGTTGTAAAAGACTTTCACACTTTCCTAGACTTAATGAACCCATATTCCCTTAATTTAACATTATAAACCATATTTAACTGCATCTTCACATCAATTTAGAAGGCTTGTAAAATAAACTTAATGTTATTCTAGTGTTGTAATGTGTCCCACACATTGACATTCATTCTTATGCCTTCCTAGACTGTGTGAACCTCATCTTAGTATTGTAAAATGTATTCAATCAAACTTTCAAATTGAATTATGTTTCCCAAGCCCTAATTTCCCTTTACATAATCACTAATAGGCCCCCTTGACCCCATATTGTGCATTCTGAGGCTTAAATTGATCAAATACCTGACAAAGTCACAATATAAACCTTATTTAATTATTTCCTAGCATCCTAGTTGTCAAATGGGCCCCACTGGTACTAATTCACCAATTGTGGTGAATGAGTCCTTGCTAAGTGGGACTGATTCACCCAAGGTGGCGAATGAGTCCCTTTTGGGTCAATTTTGACCTTTGAGCAGGAAAAAATAAAATTTAAGTTTATTATTTCTATATGTCAGCCTTAGGGATCCAATTTATGGGTGAATAAGGTGAATTTCTTATAAAATCAAGTCTCTAAGCCCTAATTCATAATCTCCTAACTCATTCATACATCTCGCATCATGCATTCATCATTTATCTTCTCTATCAAGTCAAGCAAGTTAGGGTTTCATCATTGCAAGTCACCAAGATAGCTTCAAAAGACATTCAAGGGAAGATTCTAAATCTTTTGCTACAAAAATTCAAGTTCAATCATCATGGCAAGATAATCAATTCCATTATTGCATGCTTCATTACACTCTTTCATCATTTTGGTTTAATTACCTAAAAGTGGTTTGACCAAGACAAACCCCCATGCGCTAACATCCAACATTTCTTCTTCTCTTCTTGTGTGTTTGTAGATTTAGACATCTTGGAGGCTTGTAAAACATTGAATATTGCATTGCAAAGTTGTTCAAGCCATCTCTTCATTGGACAAGTGAAAATACCCACAAAAAGTCAATTTTAGGCCTGAATCCAATAGTTTCAAGACCAGATACCTAGAGAAGCAAAAAGTGCAAACTGAAGGATCATGTTTCCACCTTTGACTATTTAGAAATTCAAAAGTGGAATCATTCACCATGTGTGGCAAATGAGTTCCACTTCCAGACCCATTTTTTTATTTTTTCTTTTTTAGACACCCATTTGTCAAAAACAGGTTCCAAAACAGTTTCACAAAACTAGGACTAATTCGCCCAGAAATGTGAATGATTCCCACCAGGCCTAAAAGTTAGCATCAATAGCATTCTAGAAGTCATTTCCAATCTCCACCCATATCTTAGGTGCACACTTTTAGTTTTATCCATTTTTGTTGCAGTTTACTATTCATTTCTAGGTGTTTTTGTATTCCATAATGTGTTTTCAAACAAGTTGCATTTCAATAGTTTTACATTCTTAATCAATGAATTTTATCAATTAGCTGCATATATACCATTGCATTTAGAAATAATTCTATCTTACATCCCTTAGATTGAGTGAACCACCTAGATTTTTGGTGTGGGATCTATCTCTTTCAATTAGGTGAAAGACCCTAATTGAGCTAAAGAGATATAGCATTTCACACCCTTAAAAACTATGGTTCAATACCAAAAATATTGTAGTTCATATGAGGCACTACTTTCTTGACTTCGTATGGCTATGCAATGGAAATTCCTAGAGTCGTGTGTCCCTGGTGTCTCTTAGATAATGATCCGACAGGTTAATGATGGCTATAAAATGAAAGATGAAAAATTGATGCCTTACAAAAGAGTGGTGGATGATTTGAAGGCCTATTTCACATGAATTTTTTTTTAGCATATCCCCCAAGATAGGAACAAAGCTACTGATGCAATGGAAACAAAGGGTTCACTTGTGGAAATGCCAAGCAATGTTCCCTACTGTGAGTTCTTGGTAGAGACTCTTTTGGAACCTACTTATAATTCACAACAATGCTAGTATCAATTCAAAAACAATGAACCCTTCCTTCCAATACCTTCAACCTACCAGACATCAACTCACCCTCAAGGAGTCCTATTCCTCCAATCTACAAAACAACCACAAGTCTTCACCAAGACCTTGTCAAAACCTTCAACATGGTTCTAATAACAAGTTAGATCATTTTAAAACACTCTTCAAATCTATTTCATTGGACACATCAAAACTCATCATTTGACCTTGTTTTCCTTGTAGTAGTGGGAACTCGGTTTTTTCCCACCTTCACTCAGATTATCCAAAGGAATTACAAAAAAATACTGGTTTTAGATACCCATTTGGGTCCTATAAAACATACCTCCAACTTAGCCACAACACTTTCCAAGTTTACCTGACTTTCAATAGACCCAACATAGAAAAGTCTTATCAATTAAGCCTATTTTACAAAAAAAGTACCTCACAAACACCTGACCTCTACAAAATTCCTTGAAATAGTAAAAATATAAGTGACAAAGCTTTAAATTATCCAATTTGTTCACAAGTTCAAGGACTTTTTCATGCTGTTCTCACAAACCCTCATTTCAATATAATTTTTAAGGGTTTTTAATGCAAAACGCAATTCCATGACTCATTAGACAATCACAAAGTCCCTACAAGCACTGATTTACAAAAACCCCACTTTGGTTCCTCATATTCATATTGGAAAACCCCTGTTCAGATCTAGAGCAGTCATAAGAACACCATTCAAAGACCACTTCTTATTCCCGAATGAATTTAAAAAAATTTCCTAACATTTTCTCAATCAATCCACTGAGATACAGTGGAAAAAAATAGGTGGATTGATTGTTACATCTTAACTTTCCCTCAAACCCCTAATTTAGCCAAATTGAGACAATCACTGTGTTTTGATGTTACCTTCCACAAACAAAGAACTTAAGACACCAAATAAAAATTAAATTAGTTAGAACACATATATACACACTCCTTGAAGATCTTAAAGCATAGAAAACCTGTACGGGTCCATACAACACTATGAAAATATCAAGAAAATAGTGTTTCTAACAAACAATTGCTCAAAATTGTGATGTTTATTATATGAAATTGTTACAAAACTCTTCAACATTCCCTTTTCAAGCCTTGGAAATTCTTTTAAAACATTTTTAAGCAACCACCCTCAAGCCAACGCACATATCCAACCTTGGGATTAGTTGGTCTCTTAAAGTGCATTTGTTTGTTAATGTTGTTTTATCAACATTTTACAACTTCTACATTTGCCAATTAACTTCTAGGACCCAAACACCCACCCATTTACCTTATTCCTGGTCTCTTAGAACTTATTAGACAAAATAAACCTAAAAAAATTAGCATTAACCTACCATGCACTCAAATAATAAAAAATGGATGTTGTGGTGTAGGTGCTCCTGCACCATACACCCCCTAAAAGAAACTTAGGCCTTATGAGTGTTTGTTGGTACCACTGTCTCTAGACATCATTATGAATCCATTGATTTCCAAATGCATCCCACTGATTCATGTATATTGGTTGTGTAATCTTCCTAGATTTTTGAACACTTTGAAATGTGTATCCATGTGAATGCATCCTGTCCTCTGTTCTTAGACATGCAAACAACCTTACACCATTTCTCTTATCAACATTTCATTATTTTTTATTCCCTGTACCTGCATAGAAACATTCGTTATTAATACTTTGTTTTCTCTTCCTTTCCTTAACACTTTCATGCTTGCAACTCTTTTTCTTGCTTTCTTTTCCTTGTCCTTTAGTCACTATCCTTGTACCTTGGTTTACCATTGTCAAATTAGGATTATACACACCTGCACTCTACAAATTTTGATTCATTCTCAACTCTATTCTCAACCATAGGGCATTCAATGCTCCCTATCATCACACTATCATGCAAAATCACTATC
Organism: Sequoia sempervirens; assembly: GCA_007258455.2. Lineage (NCBI taxonomy): Eukaryota > Viridiplantae > Streptophyta > Pinopsida > Cupressales > Cupressaceae > Sequoia > Sequoia sempervirens. The sequence goes on along the minus strand of VDFB02128519.1, from coordinate 1,133,711 downwards.
TTTGTCTTCTTTACCCCTATTTCAAACCTCATACCTATTGCCCCTTCATTATAAGGCCTAGGATAGTCTGCTACATTAGGATTTATAGTTTCTTTTACAACATTTAGAGGCTCTTTCATCCCACACATAATGACCTTTGCCTTACCTTTATCATCCTCTACCCAAGGATTCAAACAAAACCTTTGTCCATCTTTCATGATTGTGAATTTATTTGCTTTCCCATCATACATACAACACCTATCATACTACCATGGTCTTGCAAGGAGTATGTGACAGTAGTCCATTGGTAAAATGTCACAAAGAAAACTGTCTTTATACTCTCCTATTTGAAAATCTACAATAGCTCGCTCATTTAATAACAATGATTGACCATTACTTAGCCAAGATACTTTGAAAGGGAAATCATGAGGGATTCTTTTCAAATTTAGTTTATTCACCATTTCACAAGAAACCATGTTTTGGGTTGAAACGGAAGCCACTACTATCTTACATACTTTACCTTTTCCTTTGCAATTGATTCTGAATAACCTCTTCCAATGCAATGGCTCCACCTCTTTAGAAGTCTTGAAAAGTTGCTTGTGTAGCATCAAGACTTCTCCCACTTCTGATGTGAGGTTCACTCTAGGTGAAGTCACACTCTCTTCATCTTCACGCACTAGTTGATTCCTCCTCTCTCCACCATAAGAGATTGAGAATTCCTTTTCAGGTCATTTGAAGGAAGCATGTCTAGGCTGGTTACAAATGTAGCACCTCCCTGAAAACATATTGTTAGAATGCCTACCTCCTCCAAATTTGCCTCTTGTGCCTCTCCATCCACCTCTGGAATTAGATTGCTCTTGTCCTTTCATGGAGTCTTCTTGATTATCATTGGTTGGATTTGATCTAGACATGTATCCTCTTCCTCTTGATGTACTACCTCTTCCTCTAACTGCTTTGTCTTTCCTTCTCTTCATTTTCTCCTCCACCCTGATTGCCATTTGATAACATTCCTCTATAGTTGTAGGGTTAGCCAAAACCAATTCATCTTGTATGTTTAATCTCAAACCACCCATGTATGTTGAAATTTTTTCATCTTCATTCTCATGATGACCAAATCTTAGAATTAGTTTATAAAACTCTTTAGTATAAGACATAATATCCATTTCCCTTTTTCTTAAGTTTTGCAATCTCTTAAACAATTGAACTTGATGATCCTTTTTGAATTTACCTTTGAGTAAGCTCTTCTTCCACATCTTCAAACTCCTCATCTTCCTCTTCTTCTATCTCACTCTCTTCAGCATCTATTCTCTTGTTTTTGTCCAAGGCTATGATTCTCTCTTCCAACTCTTTGAGTTCTCTAGCATGTCTTTCTTTCATCTCCTTCATCTCCTTAGCCATATCATTCTTCTTTGGAGGCATCTTGTCAACCTTGCCTCTTCTTCAACCTACAAAATGCAAACAAAATCTACTCCATGCTCTGATACCACTATGATGTAGAGCCAAGGTGAAGATTAATTCAAAACAATGCTACTATCAATTCAAAAACAATGAACCCTTCCTTCCAATACCTTCAACCTGCCAAACCTCAACTCACCCTCAAGGAGTCCTATTCCTCCAATCTGCAAAACAACCACAAGTCTTCACCAAGACCCTGTCAAAACCTTCAAAATTCTTCTAATAACAAGTTAGATCATTTTAAAATGCTCTTCAAATCTATTTCATTGGTTACATAAAAACTCTTTATTTGACCTTATTGTCCTTATAGTAGTGGGAATCCAATTTTTTCCCTCCTTCACTCAGATTATCCAGAGGACTCATGAAAAGAAAATTAGTTTTAGATACCTTTTTGGGTCCTATAAAACATATATCAAACTTAGCCACAACTCTTTCAGAGTTTACCTAACTTTCAATAGACCTAGCATAGAAAAGGCTTCTCAATTAGGCCTATTTTACAAGGAAAGTATCTCACAAACACCTTCCCTCTAAAAAATTCCTTCAAATAGTAAAAATATAAGTGAAAAAGCTTTAAATTATCCAATTTTTTCACAAGTTCAAGGACTCTTTCATGCTATTCTCACAAACCCTCATTTCAATGCAATTTTTAAAGGTTTTTAATGGAAAATGCAATTCCATGACTCCTCGAATCATCCCAATGCCCCAAAAATTTTCCAATACCTCTGTATAGAATTATTAGACCCTCAAAAAGTCCCTACAGGCACTGATTTACAAAAACACCTCTTTGGTTCCTCATCTTCATATTGGAAAACCGCTTTTCAAACCTAGAGCAGTCATAAGAACACCATTCAAAGACCACTTCTTTATCCCAAATGAATTTAAAAACTTTTACTAACATTTTCTCAATCAATCCACTGAGATACAGTTGTAAACAATAAGTGGATTGATTGTTACATCTTAATTTTCCCTCAAATCGTTGGTTCACACAAATTGAGACAATCACTGTGTTTTGTTATTTCCTTCTACAAACAAAGAAATTCTGACACCAAATCAAAAGTAAATTAGTTAGAACACATATATAAACACTCCCTGAAGATCCTAGAGGATAGAAAACTTGTACGGGTCCGTACAACACTCTGAAAATATCAAGAAAATAATGTTTCTACTAGAAAATTGCTCAAAATTGTGATGTTTATTATATGAAATTGTTACGAAACTCTTCAACATTCCCTTTTCAAGCCTTGGAAAGGATTTTAAAAAATTTAGAAGCAACCACCCTCAACCCAACACACATAACTAACCTTGGGATTAGTTGGTCTCTTAAAGTGAATTTGTTTGTTAATGTTGATTTATCAACATTTTACAACTTCTACATTTGCCAATTAACTTCGAGGACCCAAACATCGCCCCATTTACATTATTCTTGGTCTCTTAGACCTTATTAGAAAAAATAAACCTAAAAAAAATAGCATTAACCTACCATGCACTCAAATAATAAAAAATGGATGTTGTGGTGTAGGTGCTCCTGCACCATACACCCCCCGAAAAGAAACTTAGGCCTCATGAGTGTTTGTTGGTACCACTATCTCCAGAATCCATTATGACTCCATTGATTTCCAAATGTATCCCACTGATTCATGTATATTGGTTGTGCAATCTTTCTGGTGTTTTGAAAAATTTGAAATGTGTATCCATGTGAATTCATCCTATCCTCTATTCTTACACATGTAAACAACATTTCACAATTTCTCTTATCAACATTTGATTGTTTTTCATGCCCTGTACCTGCATAGAAACATTGGTTATTATTACTTTTTTTTCTCTTCCTTTCCTTAACACTTTCATGCTTGCAACTCTTTTTCTTGCTCTATTTTCCTTGTCCTTCAATCACTATCCCTGTACCTTGGTTTACCATTTTCAAATTAGGATTATACACCCTTGCACCTACAAATTTTGCTTGATTGTCAACTCTATTCTCAACCATAGGGAATTCAATTCTCCGTATCATCACACTATCATGTAAACTCACTATCTTTGTCTTCTTTACCCCTATTTCAAACCTCATACCTACTGCCCCTACATTATAAGGCCTAGGACAGTGTGCTACATTAGGATTTATAATTTCTTTAACAACATTTAGAGGCTCTTTCATCCCACACATAATGACCTTTGCCTTACCTTTATCATCCTCTACCCAAGGAGTCAAACCAAACCTTTTTCCATGTTTCATGATTGTGTATTTATTTCCTTTCCCATCATACATAGCACACCTATCATACTGCCATGGTCTTCTAAGGAGTATGTGACAATAGTCCATTGGTAAAATGTCACAAAGAAAACTGTCTTTATAGTCTCCTATTTGAAAATATACAATAGCTTGCTCATTTACTAACAATGATTGACCATTACTTAGCCAAGATACCTTGAAGGGGAAATCATGACGGATTCTTTTCAAATTTAGTTTATTCACCATTTCACAACAAACCATGTTTTTGGTTGAACATAAAGCCACTACTATCTTACATACTTTACCTTGTACTTTGCAATTGGTTCTGAATAACCTCTTCCAATGCAATGGCTCCACCTCTTTAGAAGTCTTGAAAATTTGCTGGTGTAGCATCAACGCTTCTCCCACTTCTGATGTGAGGTTCACTCTAGGTGAAGTCACACTCTCTTCATCTTCATGCACTAATTGATTCCTCCTCTCTCCACCATAAGAGATTGAGAATTCCTTTTCAGGACATTTGAAGGAAGGATGTCTACGCTGGTTACAAATGTAGCACCTCCCTGAAAACATATTGTTAGAATGCCTACCTCCTCCAAATCTGCCTCTTGTGCCTCTCCATCCACCTTTGGAATTAGATTGCTCTTGTCCTTTCATGGAGTCTTATTGATTATCATTGGTTGGATTTGAACTAGACATGAGTTCTCTTCCTCTTGATGTACTACCTCTTCCTCTAACTGCTTTGTCTTTCCTTCTCTTCATTTTCTCCTCCACCCTGATTGCCATTTGATAACATTCCTCTACAGTTCTAGGGTTAGCCAAAACCAATTCATCTTGTATGTTTAATCTCAAACCACCCATGTATCCTGAAATTTTTTCATCTTCATTCTCATAATGACCAGATCTCAGAATTATTTTATAAAACTCTTCAGTATAAGCCTTAATATCCATTTCTGTTTGTCTTATGTTTTCCAATCTCTTAAACAATTTAACTTGATGATCCTTGGGTAAGAATTTACCTTTGATTTTTGATATCATCTTGTCCCATGATGGGATCTTAGACTTTCCTTGCTTTCTCCTCTCAGATTGAAAGTAATCCCACCATACCAAAGCATGACCTTGCCACTTAGTCTTTGCAATCTTGACTCTTTTCTCTTTAGGAACTTCATCACATTCAAAATGATTATCTAATGCAGAAATCCAATCAAGTAGTTCTTCATAATTTAAATTACCACCATACTTAGGAACATCAAGTTTTACCTTAGGCTTGTTAGTCTTCACTGCCTTTAGCAACTTTTCAATTCTTTGATCTTCTAGAGTAAGCTTTTCTTCCACATCTTCAAACTCCTCATCTTCCTCTTCTTCTGTCTCTCTCTCTTCAACATCTCTTCTCTTGTTTTTCTCCAAGGCTATGATTCTCTCTTCCAACTCTTTGAGTTCTCTTGCATGTCTTTCTTTCATCTCCTTCATCTCTTTAGCCATATCATTCTTCTTTGGAGGCATCTTGTCAACCTTGCCTCTTCTTCAACCTACAAAATGCAAACAAAATCGACTCCCTACTCTGATACCACTATGATGCAGAGCCAAGGTGAAGATTAATTCAAAACAATGCTAGTATCAATTCAAAAACAATGAACCCTTCCTTCCAATACCTTCAACCTGCCAAACCTCAACTCACCCTAAAGGAGTCCTCTTCCTCCAATCTGCAAAACAACCACAAGTCTTCACCAAGACCCTGTCAAAACCTTCAACATGCTTCTAATAACAAGTTAGATCATTTTAAAACACTCTTCAAATCTATTTCATTAGATACATCAAAACTCATTATTTGACCTTGTTTTCCTTATAGTAGTGGGAACCCATTTTTTTCCCTCCTTCACTCAGATTAGCCAAAGGACTCATGAAAAAAATATTATTTTTAGATACCCTTTTGGGTCCTATAAAACATATATCAAACTTAGCCACAACTCTTTTAGAGTTTACATGACTTTCAATAGACCCAACATAGAAAAGGCTTCTCAATTAGGCCTATTCTACAAAAAAAGTACCTCACAAACACCTACCCTCTATAAAATTCCTTCAAATAGTAAAAATATAAGTGAAAAATGTTTAAATTATCCAATTTTTTCACAAGTTCAAGGACTTTTTCATGCTGTTCTCACAAACCCTCATTTCAATGCAATTTTTAAGGGTTTTTAATGGAAAATGCAATTCCATGACTCCTCCAATCATCCCAATGCCCCAAACATTTTCCAATACCTTTGTATAGAATCATTAGACCCTCAAAAAGTACCTACAAGGACTAATTTATGAAAACCCCTCTTTGGTTCCTCATCTTCATATTTGAAAACCCCTGTTCAAACCTAGAGCAGTCATAAGAACACCTTTCAAAGACCACTTCTTATTCCCAAATGAATTTAAAAAATTGTCCTAACATGTTCTCAATGAATCCACTGAGATATAGTTGTAAACAATAGATGGCTTGATTGTTACATCTTAATTTTCCCTCAAACCCTTGATTCACACAAATTGAGACAATCACTATGTTTTGTTGTTTTCTTCTACAAAAAAAGAACTTAAGACACCAAATAAAAAGTAAATGAGTTATAACACAAATATACACACTCCCTGAAGATCTTAGAGGATAGAAAACATGTACAGGTCCGTACAACACTCAGAAAATATCAAGAAAATAATGTTTCTACTAGAAAATTGCTCAAAATTGTGATGTTTATTATATGAAATTGTTACAAAACTCTTCAAAATTCCTTTTTCAAGCCTTGGAAAGGATTTTAAAAGATTTTTAAGCAACCACCCTCAACCCAATGCACATAACCAACCTTGGGATTAGTTGGTCTCTTAAAGTGCATTTGTTTATTAATGTTGTTTTATCAACATTTTACAACTTCTACATTTGCCAATTAACTTCTAGGACCCAAACACCCCCCCATTTAATTTATTCTTGGTCTCTTAGACCTTATTAGAAAAAATAAACCTAAAAAAATTAGCATTAACCTACCATGCACTCAAATAATAAAAAATGGATGCTGTGGTGTAGGTGCTCCTGCACCATACACCCCCCCTAAAAGAAACTCAGGCCTCATGAGTGTTTGTTGGTACCACTGTCTCCAGACTTCATTATGACTACATTGATTTCAAAATGCATCCCATTGATTCATGTATATTGGTTGTGCAATCTTCTTGGTGTTTTGAACACTTTGAAATGTGTATCCATGTGAATGCATCCTGTCCTCTGTTCTTAGACATGCAAACAACCTTTAACCATTTCTCTTATCAACATTTGATTGTTTTTGATTCCTTGTACCTACATAGAAACATTGGTTATTAATACTTTTTTTTCTCTTTCTTTCCTTAACATTTTCATGCTTGCAACTCTTTTTCTTGCTCTGTTTTCCTTGTCCTTCAGTCACTATCCCTGTACCTTGGTTTACCATTGTCAAATCAGGATTATACACCCTTGCACCAGCAAATTTTTCTTGATTTTCAACTCTATTCTCAACCATAGGGAATTCAATGCTCCCTATCATCACACTAACATGCAAACTCACTATCTTTGTCTTCTTTACCCCTATTTCAAACCTCATACCTACTGCCCCTACATTATAAGGCCTAGGACAGTCTGCTACATTAGGATTTATAGTTTCTTTTACAACATTTAGAGGATCTTTCATCCCACACATAATGACCTTTGCCTTTCCTTTATCATCCTCTACCCAAGGAGCCAAAACAAACATTTTTCCATCTTTCATGATTGTGTATTTATTTCCTTTCCCATCATACATAGCACACCTATCATACTGCCATGGTTTTCCAAGGAGTATGTGACAATAGTCCATTGGTAAAATGTCACAAATAAAACTGTCTTTATACTCTCCTATTTGAAAATCTACAATAGCTTACTCATTTACTAACAATGATTGACCATTACTTAGCCAAGATACCTTGAAGGGGAAATCATGAGGGATTCTTTTCAAATTTAGTTTATTCACCATTTCACAAGAAACCATGTTTTTGGTTGAACCTAAAGCCACTACTATCTTACATAATTTACGTTGTACTTTGGAATTGATTCTAAATACCCTCTTCCAATGCAATGGCTCCAACTCTTTAGAAGTCTTGAAAAGTTGCTTATGTAGCATCAAGGCTTCTCCCACTTCTGATGTGAGGTTCACTGTAGTTGAAGTCACACTCTCTTCATCTTCATGCACTAATTGATTCCTCCTCTCTCCACCATAAGAGATTGAGAATTTCTTTTCAGGACATTTGAAGGAAGGATGTCTAGGTTGGTTACAAATGTAGCACCTCCCTGAAAACATATTGTTAGAATGCCTACCTCCTCCAAATCTGCCTCTTGTGCCTCTCCATCCACCTCTGGAATTAGATTGCTCTTGTCCTTTCATGGAGTCTTCTTGATTATTAGTGGTTGGATTTGAACTAGACATGGATCCTCTTCCTCTTGATGTACTACCTCTTCCTCTAACTGCTTTGTCTTTCCTTCTCTTCATTTTCTCCTCCACCCTAATTGCAAATTGATAACATTCCTCTACAGTTCTAGGGTTAGCCAAAACCAATTCATTTTGTATGTTTAATCTCAAACCACCCATGTCTGTTGAAAATTTTTCATCTTCATTCTCATGATGACCAGATCTTAGAATTAGTTTATAAAAATCTTTAGTATAAGACTTAATATCCATTTCCCTTTGTCTTAAGTTTTTCAATCTTTGAAACAATTTAACTTGATGATCCTTGGGTAAGAATTTACCTTTTAGTTTTGATATCATCTTGTCCCATGATGTGATCTTAGACTTTCCTTGCTTTCTCATCTCGGATTGAATTTAATCCTACCATACCAAAGCACAACCTTGCAATTTAGTCTTTGCAATCTTGACTCTTTTCTCTTTAGGAACTTCATCACCTTCAAAATGATTATCTAATGCAGCAATCCAATCAAGTAGTTCTTCATCATTTAAATTACCACCATACTTAGGAACATCAAGTTTTACCTTAGGCTGGTCAGTCTTCACTGCCTTCAGGAACTTTGCAATTCTTTGATCTTCTAGAGTAAGCTCTTCTTCCACATCTTCAAACTACTCATCTTCCTCTTCTTCTATCTCACTCTCTTTAGCATCTCTTCTCTTGTTTTTCTCCAAGGCTATGATTCTCTCTTCCAACTCTTTGAGTTCGCTTGCATGTCTTTCTTTCATCTCCTTCATCTCTTTAGCCATATCATTCTTCTTTGGAGGCATCTTGTCAACCTTGCCTCTTCTTCAACCTACAAAATGCAAACAAAATCTACTCCATGCTCTGATACCACTTTGATGCAGAGCCAAGGTGAAGATTAGTTCAAAACAATGCTAGTATCAATTCAAAAACAATGAACCCTTCCTTCCAATTCCTTCAACCTGCCAAACCTCAACTCACCCTCAAGGAGTTCTATTCCTCCAATCTACAAAACAACCACAAGTCTTCACCAAGACCCTGTCAAAACCTTCAACATGCTTCTAATAACAAGTTAGATCATTTTAAAACACTCTTCAAATCTATTTCATTGGATACATCAAAACTCATTATTTGACCTTGTTTTCCTTATAGTAGTGGGAACCCATTTTTTTCCCTCCTTCACTCAGATTATCCAAAAGACTGACCAAAAAAATATTAGTTTTAGATACCATTTTGGGTCCTATAAAACATATATCAAACTTAGCCACAACTCTTTCAGAGTTTACCTGACTTTCAATAGACCCAGCATAGAAAAGGCTTATTAGTTAGGCCTATTTTACAAAAAAAGTACCTCACAAACACCTGCCCTTTGCAAAATTCTTTCAAATAGTCAAGATATAAGTGAAAAAGCTTTAAATTATCCATTTTTTTCACATGTTCAAGAACTTTTTCATGCTATTCGCACAAACCCTCATTTCAATGTAATTTTTAAGGGTTTTTAATGGAAAATCCAATTCCATGACTCCTTCAATCATCCCAATGACCCAAAAATTTTCCATTTCCTATGTATAAAATCATTAGACCCTCAAAAAGTCCCAACAAGCATTGATTTACAAAAACCCCTCTTTGATTCCTCATCTTCATATTGTAAAACCCCTGTTGAAACCTAAAGCAGTCATAAGAACACCATTCAAAGATCACTTCTTACTCCCAAATGAATTTAAAATTTTTTCCTAACATGTTCTCAATCAATCCACTGAGATACAGTTTCAAAAAATAGGTGGATTGATTGTTACATGTTAATTTTCCCTCAAACCCTTGATTCACACAAATTGAGACAATCATTATGTTTTGTTGCTTCCTTCTACAAACAAAGAACTTAAGACACCAAATCAAAAGTAAATGAGTTAGAACACATATATACACACTCCCTGAAGATCTTAGAGGATAGAAAAAATGTACAGGTCCATACAACACTATGAAAATATCAAGAAAATAGTGTTTCTACCAGAAAATTGCTGAAAAATTGTGATGTTTATTATATGAAATTGTTACAAAACTCTTCAACATTCCCTTTTCAAGCCTTGGAAAGGCTTTTAAAACATTTTTAAGAAACCACCCTCAACCCAACACACATAACCAACCTTGGGATTAGTTGGTCTCTTAAAGTGCATTTGTTTGTTAATGTTGTTTTATCAACATTTTACAACTTCTACATTTTCCAATTAACTTCTAGGACCCAAACACCCCCCCCATTTACATTATTCTTGGTCTCTTAGACCTTATTAGAAAAAATAAACCTAAAAAAATTATCATTAACCTACCATGCACTCAAATAATAAAAAATGGATGTTGTGGTGTAGGTGCTCCTGCACCATACACCCCCCTAAAAGAAACTCAGGCCTCATGAGTGTTTGTTGGTACCATTGTCTCCAGACTTCATTATGAATCCATTGACTTCAAAATGCATCCCACTGATTCTTGTATATTGGATGTGCAATCTTCTTGGTGTTTTGAACACTTTGAAATGTGTATCCATGTGAATGCATCCTGTCCTCTGTTCTTAGACATTCAAACAACCTTTCACCATTTCTCTTATCAACATTTGATTATTTTTGATGCCTTGTACCTACATAGAAACATTGGTTATTAATACTTTGTTTTCTCTTCCTTTCCTTAACACTTTCATGCTTGCAACTCTTTTACTTTCTCTATTTTCCTTGTCCTTCAGTCACTATCCTTGTACCTTGGTTTACCATTGTCAAATCAGGATTATACACCCCTGGACCTACAAATTTTGCTTCATTCTCAACTCTATTCTCAACCATAGGGAATTCAATGCTCCCTATCATCACACTATCATGCAAACTCATTGTCTTTGTCTTCTTTACCCCTATTTCAAACCTCATACCTACTGCCTCTGCATTATCAGGCCTTGGACAATCTGCTACATTAGGATTTATAGTTTCTTTCACAACATTTAGAGGCTCTTTCATCCCACACATAATGACCTTTGCCTTACCTTTATCATCCTCTACCCAAGGAGTCGAAACAAACCTTTGTACATCTTTCATGATTGTGTATTTATTTCCTTTCTCAAGAAAATAGTGTTTCTACCAGAAAATTGCTCAAAATTGTGATGTTTATTATATGAAATTTTTACAAAACTCTTCAACAGTATTTTTTTGAGCCTTTTCAAGGATTTTAAAACATTTTTAAATCAACCACCCTCAATCAAATGGCCATAACCAACCTTGGGATTAGTTGGTCTCTTAAAGTTCATTTGTTTGTTAATGTTTTTTTATCAACATTTGACAACTTCTACATTTGCCAATTGACTTCTAGAACCCAAATACCCCCCCCATTTACATTATTCTTGGTCTCTTAGACCTTATTAGACAAAATAAACCAAAAAAATTTAGCATTAACCTACCATGCACTCAAATAATAAAAAACAAATGTGTATTAAAAAATTAGGATGTCTGTGAACTCTATGAGAAATTCCATATACAACATCATTCTTCTACACCTTACTATCCTCAAGGTAATGAATAAGTTGAGGCCTCTAATAAGATCATTTGCAAAATTCTTAAAAAGATGGTCATTGAAGCTGGTTGAGATTGGCATGTTCAACCGAATCCTTCCTTGTGGGCTTATTGCACCAGTGTTCACACTCCCACAAACACTACCCCATATGCCTTTGTTTATGAATTTGAAGTCATCTTTCCCATTGATGTTGAGTTGCCTTCTTTACAATTCTCCTTGTACAATCAAAGCAATGATGAAGACTACCGAGTTTCCCATTTGCAGGATTTGGAACTGTTGGATGAACAAAGACAAACTACTTTCAATCATCTCAGAGCATACCAGCAGCAGATGTGCCAAATTTTTAACCATAAATTGAAGCCACATATATTCAAGATTGGGGATCTTGCCCTTCAGTAAAATTCTCACAATCAACAAGATAGAGAAAAGAAGGGTAAATTTAAGCCTAACTGGCTAGGTCCAGATGTTATTACTGTTATGTATGGATCTAGGGAATACCAGTTATCTATTCCAGAAGGTGAATTGCTTAGTGATCCCATCAACAATATGCACATTTGTAGGTTTTATGCTTGAGTACTTCAGAGAGTACACTCTTTTAAAGTCATGAAGAAAATACAAAAAAATAGAAAAAAGTTATGATATTGCTATCAGGATTCAACCGTTTAGTTTTGAAGTCAAACTCATTGACCCACGTTTCATGAGTAGTGGTTCACAAGAACCCATCTCTCATGATAATGAATGGTCCACTTAGCACTCATTGCATCTAGGTGATGCTCACAGAGGTGAAACACTGGGCCATCCTAGGAGGTCACCCATCCCAGTATTGCTCCAACTAAAGCACGCTTAACCACAGAGTTTTCCCCAAGGTTAAGGACACTTAGCTTGCAACCCCATTTGCAAAACCTTAAGAAAGTGTTGTACCTTATGAACCATTCATTATAGAGCCCTTTAGCTCATCAATTGATAAGTAGGAGGTATTTTCCATAGTGTGTAAAATTATGATATTGCTATCAGGATTCAACTGTGTAGTTTTCAAGTCAAACTCATTGAACCATGTTTCATGAGTAGTGGTTCACAAGAACCCATCTCTCATGATAATGAATGGTCCACTTGACACTCATTGCATCTAGGTGATGCTCATAGAGGTGAAGCACTAGGTCATCTCGGGAGGCCACCCATCCCAGTATTGCTCTAGCTCAAGCATGCTTAACCACAAAGTTTTTCACAAGGTTAAGCCCACTTATCTTGCAACCCCATTTGCAAAACCTTCAACAAGTGTTGAGCCTTATGAACCATTCATTATAGAGCCCCTTTAGCTCATCAATTGATAAGTAGGAGGTATTTTCCATAGCGTGTCAAATTATGATATTGCTATCAGGATTCAACCATGTAGTTTTCAAGTCAAACTCATTGACCCATGTTTCATGAGTAGTGGTTCACAAGAACCTATCTCTCATGATAATTAATGTTCCACTTAGCACTCATTGGATCTAGGTGATGCTTACAGAGGTGAAGCATTGGGCCGTCTCGGGAGGTCACCCATCCTAGTATTGCTCCAGCTCAAGCGCACTTAACCACAAATTTTTCCCCAAGGTTAATCCCACTCAGCTTCCAAGCTAATTTGGAAAACCTTCAGCAAGTGTTGTGCCTTATGAGCCATTCATTATAGAGCCCCTTTAGCTCATCAATTGATAAGTAGGAGGTATTTTCCACAGTGTGTCAAATTATGATATTGCTATTAGGATTCAACTGTGTAGTTTTTGAGTCAAACTCATTGACCCCTGTTTCATGAGTAGTGGTTCAGAAGAGACCGTCTCTCATGATAATGAATGGTCCACTTAGAAAAAATTCCTTAAAAATTACAAAAAATGGAAAAAGTCTTAAAAAATGCAAAAAAATAAAAATAAAATGTAAAAAGTAAAGAGAAATCAATTCATTCAATGGTGAAAACCACGTCGGTGGCACCTTGAGCAAGTACCATGGTGAAAATCAATAAATTGGTGCCATGTGTAGAGGCTTTGCTCCTCTTTCCTTTGGAGCTCCACTTGATCTTTCCATCCCATTTCCATTCACCCTCCAATTCATAATAGCCTTTTCACACTCACCATAGCTTGTGAATTATTCAACATTCCCCTTACTTGCTCGCTTCGCCATGCATACTAGGTTGGTCCCATCCCTCACTAGGGCATTTGCTTGACCTTAGCTATGGGTTGGGATACTGAGCATCTCGTGGTCAGAAAAGCTACCCTCTCTATATGTCTGCTTGCTTGCAATTCATCTCGTTCAGTCGTAAAACTCTAAAAAAATAAAAAAAATCAAATATTTTGAAAATATGAAAAATCAAATATTTTAAAATCTGAAAAAATTAAATATTTTGAAAATCCAAAAAATTCAAATATTCCTAAAATCCAAAAAATTGAATATTCCAAAAATCCAAAAAAAAAATAAATTGCAAAAATTCAAAAAAAAAATCACGCAACTCCAAAAATAGTGATACTTTCAGATCGCCACACAACTTTGAACTTCAACAAAACCAAATTGTGCCATGATTGACAATCAAGGAAATATTGCAACATACCTATCAATTCCCCTTTCAAATCCAACCAAATGCATGAACTGTGACAAGAATCAAATTTACATGGAAGCATGATGCTTGTTTGTTTGTCAATCTTTGATTATTTTATGATTTTCATCTTTGGTGGCATTCCTTTTAGCTTCTCAAGGATGTCTTGGAATAGAGAGGTGAGGAGGGGGCATGTTCACTTGTTTGCTATATGTGGATTATTTCTTATTCATAGGACAAATCGTCTTAAGACATGGTTGTCTAAAATCACCGAGGAAATATGAGTTTAGTGTGGATGAGATCATTCCTTATCTGATAGTGTCTTCCATGTAATAAGTATTTAGGTCATCTAAGGTCCTTATACCTAGATTTTTATACTTCACTGCTATATAAAAATGCAAAGATTCTTCAGGTCGTCTAGATGATCATGTTTTCTAGACGCTTATACTAATTTGCGACGTAATAAGCTCAATGATTATAAAGCACTTTGTAAAGAACAAGAAGCTTCATCACCTCCATTTCCTTCATATCTATTTTTCATCTATCATTTCTTCCATCATTCATTTCATTCATCATTTCAAAGGACAATTAATAGCTTTTATCCAACTGATACTTGTCATCTAATCCAAATAAAAAATCAATCAACTTGCCTTTTAGCATGGGACTCTAATGCTCCCTGACCACTTAATTTATTAATCAATCATTGTTTTGCGCTAGCATCAATCTCAATAAGCTTAATCACTTATCAACCTGGCTATATTGAGCACTTCCATTAATTGTTTAGTTATGGCTATTAGTTGTGCATTTTCATCAAATGTGCATATCTGCTTAATCACTCGCACAATATCAATTACCAAATTTTCTCCTCATGATCTATCAAGAGATTAATCTTATCACAAATTGTTTGATCAATATCTTGAGGGGGCATATCATATTTATCATCATCCTTACTAGGATGTCCCTGGGGCATGTATCAGTTAATCAATATTTTTTATTTGAAACGACACAATAGGCTGCATTGTCTCAAAGAAGGGAAAAATGTAGACACTCAAAAATTGCCCTCACAATCAGCCTATTTTTTGTCTATTAATTAAATGGATATTATAATCTATTTAATTAATTCATTTAATACTTTCTTCTTTTCATTTGTTAATGCACTTAAATCATTAAAATATTATAAGAATTTATCCATTCACACAATCATTTATCCATAAATCATTTCATAATACTCTATTCACATTATTATTAAATTATCCATACATACATTTACGTTAATCTACATCCATTGCATATTCCATTAAATCATTTTCATTTTCATGTACAAATCCATTTAAATTTATATCACTCATCTAGTTCACAAATTCACTTTAATTCTAAATTCCTAAAACTCCACCCTATAATAAAATCTCCCATTTATTTATCTCATTCCCATCAATTTCACTTGATTAAATAATATGGGATAAATATTCATTTCTCCATTGCACTCTTTTAATCCCACATTTCTCCCACAACATGAATCCATCATGTAAGGAAATCTATATAAGCCCTCTCTTCTCACTAAAAATCACATTCAATTTCGATCATACAATCTTTTCTTCCGTTCATCATAGCTTCTTGCTACATTTGTGCTTGTGAAAATCTGAGAGCACCAAATGCATAAATCAAGATCTTGATTATAGGAGAACTATGGAGTTTACTTTCCTTTGAATACTAATGCTTTTATTTTTCGTAGTTTAGTATTTGCATTTCTGCATTAGTTTTTGTTTAGGAAAAGCTTCATTGGTGTTATGCTAAAGCTTTAATTTTGGGTTTATAGCTTTAAATTAGTTTTTAATTTTTAGCATAAACATTTGGTTGATAATATGGGAACATAGAAGTGTATATGCATAAAATTGGTCATGTCTAATTAATCCTGACATTTAATTAAATATTTACTATTTAATTAATTTCTCTAATGTCCTCTACATATGATTAAATTAAATTTAATAATATTGTTCATTCACTTTATTCTTCCACCCTAATTAAATAATTTCACTTTATTTAATTATTTCACATTCATATGTCTACTTAATTAATTAAATAAATACCCTTTATTTATCTTAATTAATTATCACCTTTTGAATTTAATTAAGTCTTTTGATTTAATTAAATTTAAATATTTCCTTTCTCCTATTCAAATCTTTCTTTTAATTAATTAAATATTTTATTTAATTAATTCTATCTACATGTCATTTCCTAAAAAAATAATTAAATATCTTTATTTAATTAATGTCCTTCATATCTTTTCAAATCATAATTAAATATTTTATTTAATTATGAAATCTTTTATTATTCTTCAAATCTTAATTAAATGATTATTTAATTGAGAAAAATCTCCATGTCACCTATAAATAAATAATTGAATTTATAATTCATTATTTATCTTCTTAAATCTTTCCAAAATCCTCTAAAATATGATTTTTTAGCATCTCATCTTATCTCTTCCATGAAAGAGGAAACACATCCTGCTTTTTGTTTTTCTTCTATTTTTCTTTCCAGTCTTCTCCATATTTAACCGTTCGATCTACCAGGATTATCATAGCCGTTGATCACATCAACCAATCATAATCCTTCAAAAGCTCTATAAATATGCCTCCATATCCATGCATTTATTCTATTAGGCGATAGGTGATTAGAGAATAGTTGCATTCAGTTAGCATTTATTATTAGCATTAAGAGCTCTCACAATCATAGTTTCTTTATCAAGTAATCATAGCAATCTGCAATCATGCATCATTTAATCAACATAATCATATCTTAGCATAGCATGCATCCATCATCTACAATCTCATTCTTTGGGAAGACTGTTTGTTGAGCCCGAAAAAACCTGAGAGAAACAGTTGGAATCAACAAAATTATTGGAGATAGAGGACGATAGGATGACATCAAGGGAAGAAAACTGACTTTTCACTTCTTTTTATTTCGTTTTCTATTTTGATATAATGTTCTATCAGTGTGTTTGAACTTCTTTGATCTTTTTTTAACTTGCACATTTAATCAATCACACAAGAAGAAATATGAAAGTCCAACTCAACAGTAGTGTGCAAAGATAACCATCCCCAAAGCCTTTGTTCTAAAGGTTGGGAGGTCTCCTGAGGGAGTATATCACTTGCTGCACTGAATGGAAAACATTACTACGAACCTTAGTGTAGAAGCCAACCATGTCAGTTTCTTAACATCCTAATAATCACAGTGCAAGGGGAGGGAAGAATCTACCCCCAAGATACCATATAACTGCCAAGGACTGTTTGCTCAGGGGATTCAGTACCCACTTCCATCACTTTGAGTATGTGCCTGGAAAAGACAAAAACACGGGCGCCCCTTCGGGGGTGACACGGTTGTGTGAGTCAACGTAGTTCTAAGATGTGGGTTGTTGATTATTATGATGACCTACTTGAGCACTAAGAGTGAGTCTGCCTGAATTGTATGTTCTGTGAAAAAACCCATGAAAACATTTTTGAACATACACTCGATGTTTAGTATAGGGCTTAAAAAAAACTACTATTTTCTGAGTATTTGCTATGTTTTCAATCACATTAATTCAGATAAAAGATCATCCAAAATGAACATGCAAAAATTCGGCTAAAACGATTCAAAACTGTTCAAAAAACTTCCTTAGAAAACTATTTTAGCGCATATAGGATATATTTTTGCGCATATGAGGTATCTTCTAGCACATCCTCCTATTAGTTGAGCACGTTTAGAGCCTATTTCCATGATTTGAGTGTTTTAGTGCATAGGTTGAATATTCTATAAACAATTTTTGGTCACCGTCAAAACATTTCTCTGTAGCGCATCTGAGAGATATTATAGTGCATCTGAAGTCTGTTGTAGCATATTCGACTATTTTTATAGCACATGCACCTATTCTAGCAATGCATATAGGACACAGAGTAGTGCATCTATCACTTTCTAGAATTTTCACTTTTGATAGATCTGAGTTTGTAACATCCTCAGTCCAGTAGCATCCTGACATTTCTCCTATGCTTAGAGATTGGAAATCAACCAAGTTTGTTAAGAAATCCATTATCAATTGAATCAAGAAACCCAAGAAACATTTGGGTTACAAGAAAACCTTGCAACGTAGGAATTTTTTGTATAAAATTTGAAACGTCTTTCTCCATTACCATGAGTTTCTCCATAGGTACTAGGATTTTTCTAGGGGATTTACCGATGAGTATGTTGTAGAGCCTTTATATTCACGAGCCTATTTTCAGAGAAGAGCTCTATCACAATGACACAATCACAATCAACCTCTCAACTTTGATTATCTACCACAACCTTCTATTGAATATCCAACACATCCCAGCCAAATCATTTAGTGATTTTAACTAGGCTACTTGACATACTTATCATTTTTTCAAAAACAAGGATCAAATCTTAAAAGTGCATCTGCCAAACAAGTTTCTAATTTTTTATTCAACTTCCCCAATAGGATTCTGATATCCTTCATCATTGGAAGTCACAATCAAAAGTTAGGAATGTCTTTGATCATATCATAGAATTTTCATCTTATTGGATCAAGAGATCATCATTTTCGCACTTATCAAACTGTGATCTAAGTCTAGAAGAATATTTCAAAATCATATGCCTATTTTTAGAAGATCTTAATACAATAAGCTGAAAGAGGAAATTAAATAAGAAGATGATACCTGAAGAACTCAAGAAGAAGGTGAGAGTAGTAATACCCTTTTTAACAACATGGATAAAAGAGAATAAAATCCATTCCCTTTCAACAAATACAGGCACGAGCAAAAATCCTATAGATAGTGATGATGAATGAGAGGATGAATGTCACCTTAGAGAGGCTGAGCAAGATCCAAAATTTCACAAATCCTTAGTAAATATCTTGCAATGCGATAAAGACAAGTATTTCCTCTATCTAGCTGATAAAGGAGCTAAATTGCCTCATGATTTTGATATTGAGAACTTAAAGAGAAATCCTGAAGAAACACCCATGTCTGATCTTAGTGCTTTGTCTCAACAAATTAAGGCACTTCAAGGAAAAATTAAAGATGTACAAGGGGGAGCCACAACAAATAAGTATGCTCTTGATGACATCTATCCTTATCCTTTTGACCGACGTCTCAACATGGTTCCCTTTCCCAAGCATTGTGAGATTCTAAAACTCGACCATTATAATAGGAAATCAGATCCAATCGATCATGTTAGAGACTTCCAAAACATTACTTTAGAATTTGCTCGTGAGGACACTTGCGTAATGCGTTTGTTCCCTAGGAGTCTTGGAGGCCAATCTACGGAATGGCTATCAAAAGTCACACCTCCTGTCAAGACGTTTGAGGAATTAATCAACCAATTCATATCACAATATTCCTACAACATCCAACATCAAATCACTATGCTAGATCTCTACAAAGCTAAGCAAAAACCTAGTGAACCTTTCATTACTTTTCTTCAAAGATGGAGAAGATTGTTCGCTAGATATTCAGTCCTATTCCTGAAAAGGAAAAGATGGACATCTTCATCAACAACTTAGATCCATAAATGAGCTATCGTTTGAATTTACATTGTTCTCCCTCTTTTGAGAAATTGATTGAAAATGCCATCACCATTGAAGGTGCCTTGGTCAAGAGAGGGGTAATAAAAATTGATGAGGACAATCCTAGCTCTTCGAATCACCACAACAACAATGAAAAATCTAAGTTTTGGACTCAAAACAAAAATGTGGTGAATGATGGTGTTGTAGATGCAAATCATGTCTCGAATAAGCCATTTTTTCTCAGCACTCCAAGTTCTCTTCACAACAATAACTATAACAATGTCAATTTGGTTACAAATCAAGGGAACAACGTGAATCAAACTTATACTCCCAATCAAGGGAATTAAAGTAATCAAGGTTACTGTGGGAACAAAAATAACAATGCTTTCGGCAATGCCTCAAACACGAATCCACAACGATCTTGATTCTTCTCCAGTAGAAAAACTTTTACTCCACTAGGTCAATCTCTAGAATCTACCTTTAAAGATTTGATGGCAAAGAACGTTATCACCTTACTGCCTCAATGAAATTTTGAACCAAGTGTGAAGCCTCTATCATGGAATGGTGCATACTATTGTGATTATCATCGATGCAAGGACCATTGCACGAATAATTTCCAAGCCCTGGAAATTGTTTTCCAAGACTTAATCAAAAACGACACCATCACAATAGGACACGAAGAATCAAATGAAGACCAGCAAGCATTTCCCAACCCTTTTCCCAACTACCAAAAGGGTGAGTCTTCTGGAAAAAGTGTGAATCATATCACTGATAATATAATCAACCATATCTACACTGACAATGAGAAGGTCAATGTTATAAAAGTTAAGGAAAAGATGGAATTTAGACAAGTCAACGCAATAACAAGGGCACAAGATAAAGTTGTCTTAAAGGGAGCTTCTTCAAAATCCACTATACCCCTGCCTCAACATCAATATGACTTAGTCAATCAACTTAGAAAAACTCCTACTAAGATTTCTATCTTAGAACTCTTGAATATTTCCCCAACGCACAAGGAAATTCTAGAAAAGGCCTCGTTGAAACAACTATATCCACTAATCTAGATGTGGACCAATTTCAAGCCATGGTGGGACACTTGTCCTCACCCACATGCCTCTCATTCTCTGAGAAAAATGACGTTTCCATGACTCATCCCCATAATTCATCACTATACTTAGAAGTCATGATCCACAAGTTTCATGTCAGACACATACTAATAGATGGAAGGGCTAGGTTGAACATATGTACCATGAAGCTAGTTGAAGCTTTAGGATTTTTTGAGGACTCCATTGATCCCAGAAGAAAGATTACTATTAAAGCCTATGCTGATGAGGAAAGAGCATCCAAGGGTTTAATCATGTTGACGATCAGAGTGGGACTTTTTATCAGGAATACTTTATGTCAATTATTAGGCCATGATCTTGCATACAACATCTTGTTGGGTAGCCCTTCGATCCAAAAAATGCAAGCTGTCCTATCTACATATCATCAATGTCCTAAGTTTCCTTCTAACAGACAAGAGATCACATTACCAGTTGATAATTCAAATAGTCAAACTTGTGCCAACATCAAAGCTAGTCAAGATACTTTGGTTCCCAACAATTGAGAAGCTCTTTCCAGTACTTCTCCCAAAGTTGATACACAAATAAGTCAGTTAACCAAAAATTTTGACAAGAAACTATGGTTCAAGGAGAATGGAGTTGGGGAGTACTCTCTTTTTCTTGATAATCTACCTACATCACCTCAGTCACATGGGCAACCTTCTATCACACAACAACAAATATCTGTAGCATCAACATCAACGCAACCACCAATAGAGTGAAGTACACTGTTTAATGGACGATTTATCAAAGGAAAACTCCCCATGGAAGATCTTGAGGATATAGAAGTTCTAAATTGGCTCTATAAAGATGAAGACAAAATAGTCCTCAATGTCAAAATACCAACTGATCAATATGGTAAAGGGTATTCAATCATGCAAAAGATGGGCTATGATGGTAATGGTCCTATCGAAAAGAGAAAAGGAGTAGTTGAGCCTACTCACCTTCTAGGACTTGCTACAAAAGATAAAATAGGACTAGGCTATGATACTAACTAAAAAGAAATATCATCCAAGTAGTTGCATGATACTTCCCTCACATTGCAAGAAGGTTTTGATACAAGAGAAGCATGTTTGACAACAATTGATAATTTCATGGATAATAACTCTGACACAGACTCTGGTGAATATGAATGGGACACCATCAACAATAATGAGTTCTGGAGGGAAAAAAGGTTGATGTGATACACAAGTATACCCCAACTCTAATTGCAGGTGAAGGTTCAGGGTCCAAACCACAAGGATCTAAACTACAAGGTGACTATGATTCTTGTGATACTAAGTCAGATTTAAATGAACAAGATTATCATGAGAACATTACTATCATTGATTCACCTCATACCTTGGATCCTACAGACAATGCCATTATGACCATAACCATAGCCAATTTCATGCAACCCAAGGACCCACTACCTTTAATCCATCCCGATCTCATTGACTGGGATTCGTCTAAACCTATCAATATACCTATGTTTCCAAGCGAGGAATCTATCAGAAAATTTCTTTCCGCAGATGACACAAATGATTGTTCCACTAGTGATTTTTGGCATAGAGTCTTTAATTAGGAGAGTGTCAAGTCTCCTATCTGCAAAAAGAAAAATTAAAAAGAAAGATCTAACTGTGAAAACCAAAATCTGGCAGTGTTAGATCAAACAAAAGATAAACAAAGAGCATATCAAATGGTGAAAACCTTTTTAAGGCACCAAATGATGGGAAGCTTGAAACTCTCCCAGAGCACTATCATGAGCGATCACCTATCTTGATTGAGCCTACAAAAGAGGTTAATCTTGAAACTTCAGAAAAACCAAGGATTCTACAGTTAGCTGCATCAATGACATATAAAGAAGTACCCAAGTTCATGGAATTTCTAAGAGAAAATCAAGTCAACTTTTCTTGGTCTTATGCAGACATGCCAGGTCTTGATCCCAATCTCATAATGAGTCACTTGTCCATCAAACTAGGAGTTAAGCCTGTGAAAAAAAAACTTAGAAAGATACATCCTCATGTTGCACTACTGGTTAAAGAACTCAGAAAAATTCTTGATGTGGGATTTATAAGATCAATTGACTATGCAGAATGGATCTCCAACATTGTTCCTATGTCAAAACCATACAGATGTATTAGAATTGGCACTGATTTCAAAGATCTGAATAAGACATGTCCTAAGGATGACTTCCCACTTCCAAACATCAATACTATAGTTGATTTGACAGCTGGCCATGCCATGCATTCACTAATGGATGGATTTTCTGGTTACAACCAAATCAAATTTCACCTGAAGACTAGGACAAAACAACTTTCAGATGTCCATCATGGGGGACTTAATGTTGGAACGTCATGCCTTTCAGTCTACAGAACAATGGGGCTACATATCAAAGAGCTATGACTAAAATTTTTCATGACATGATGCACACAATCATGGAAGATTATGTAGATGATATATTGGAAAAATAATACACAAGAGAAAGACATCTTGAAGTGTTATCCAAAATCTTTGCAAGGTTAGAAAATTTCAAAGTTCACCCAACCCCAAGAAATGTGTTTTCGGGGTCACATCTGGAAAGCTCTTAGGATACATAGTATTGGTAAAAGGGATTGAATTAGATCCTGCCAAGGTACGGACAATCATGGAAATGCCTCCACCAAGGAAGATCATTTGGTTGAGGTCTTTATAGGGATGAATTCAATCTATATGAAGGTTCATTGCACAATTGGGAGATAAAAGTCTACCTTTCACACATCTATTGCATAAGAATGTTCCTTTCAAATGGGATGACAAGTGTGAAATGACCTTTCAATGGATCAATCAGTACCTAATGAACCCACCAGTTCTAGTACCACCAAATCTAGACAAACCTCTAATCTTATATATTTTTGCAACGAAGGTATCTTTGGGTGAATTGTTAGCACAGGAAGACTCTACAACAAAGGAATGAGCCATTTATTACATCAAAATGCTAACAATTCATGAACTTAAGTACACTTTCATCAAAAAAGCTTGTCTAGCCGTGGTTTTTGCTTCACAAAAGTTTTGACACTACATGTTAACTCATACAATCAATCTTGTTGCAAAGATTGATCCACTTAAGTATCTATTGAGCAAGGCTACATTAACAGGAAGGTTAGAAAAATGGGTTATGATCTTGAGTGAGTTTGACATCCATTATGTTGATTGCAAAGCAATCAAAGGACAAGTTATCACCGATCAACTAGTTGAAGCACCATTACAAGCAGAGCATCCCATGCACATTGAATTTCCAGATGTTGATGTCTTCACTACAAAATCCAAAAAACCATGGTCATTATACTTTGATGGTTCGTACACTCAACATAGATCAGGGGTAGGCCTACTCTTTGTCACCTCACAAGGAATACCATTCCTCGGTCGTATAGGCTAATGTTTTCATGCACTAACAACATAATCGAGTATGAAGATTTAATCATTGGACTCAAGATCACATTGGAATGGAGGATTACAACACTACAAGTTTATGGTGACTCACAGTTAGTCATAAATTAGATCAATGATGATTATCAGACCAAAGATGACAAATTGTTGCCATATAAGAAGATGGTTGATGATTTCAAGAATTACTTCATGGATATAAAGTTCATACAAATTACAATACTTGATAACAAAGTAGCTGACGCCATGGCCACGTTCACATCATCGATACAACTCCCAGAAACCAAAAGCGTAACTTTATCTGCTAATCCTCTTGCTATACTCCGATCGCTGACATCCTTTATCGCTATGGTCTTGATGGTACTTTACTTTGATGTCTTGAATGTTACGAATCTGACAAGGCTTTACAAGATGTTTATGGTGGCATTTGTGGTACTCATTTGAGTGGACTGAGCTTATCCAAAAAAATGATTAGAATGGGTTACTACTGGCCTACAATGGAAAGAGAATCATTCACTTTTGTGAAGAAGTGCTCAAAATGTTAGATACATGGGAATCTCATCCATGCACCAGCACAAGAACTACAACTGTTCATTCCAACCTGGCCATTCTCTCAATGGGGGTTAGATCTAGTTGGCAAGATTCATCCTTCATCATTGAATGAACACAAGCTCATCATCACAATGATAGAGTACTTTACCAGGTGGATAGAGGTAGTACCTCTTACTAAGGTTACTGACAAACAATTCTCATCGTTCATACTCAACTATATCATTTGTTGGTATGACATTCCCAACTCCATCATCACAAATAATGGATGACCATTCAAGAATTAGGATGTTGATAGACTTTGTGAGAGATTCCATATCAAACATAGATATTCAACACCCTACTATCCACAAGGGAATGGCCAAGTAGATGCCTCGAATAAAATCCATAAAAATCAGAAAAAGTCCTAAAAAAAATTAAAAAATGCAATAAAGATAGATAGTGAAAATCTGGAAAACAGACATTATTTGTAGCTCTCCATCTATTAGTTCATGTTCTGCACTTTGCTTCTTAGCCTTCTTTTCACCATCATCTTAGGGCCATACTGGCATCATACTACCTTCATTTTCCTAGAGCGATAACGTCTTACCATGGCTTGATCATTGTACATATTCATTTTAGCAAGTTGTGTCATTATTGGAGGCAAATGTTGACATACCGGGGGAAATCAACTTTCAGGTTCTACCATAATAGCTAGCAATGACATAAAATTCAATCATACAAACAAACAATCAAATCATATGAACAACTATTCAATCATTGATCCATACCACAACCATTTTTAGCAAGTACCATATCATAACACATATCTGGATGATCTAAAATCTGAATAAATGTTTAGAATATCAGTATTATATTTTGAACAATTGTTGTTTGACTTTTGATTTCATTCTTCTAGAGCACACTCGATGATATACTGAACTAGAGTGGCGAGGAAAGAGGATGATTTTTCTTTGTCTGTTGTCTTGAGGTTAACTATCAATCTGTTGCAACTATGTCGTGAGACATGATTTCCAAAGTGTAGCATTGATGACAGTTCCAAATTTGCATAAGAAAGTGGTTAATCTTTGTCGGTTTATGCAAGAAATACTTAGGTCCTCTCAGTTCAATTATACTTCGATGCTTGTGTTCACTTGTTATATCAAAAATCATGAAAGTTGTACTTTGGTCATCACTGGTGCTAATTTCCCCTCTGATACTTGTACATACTTCCAACATTTTAAAACACTCTATGGTGATTCAATAAAGCTAATAAAGGGCTCAAATAATGGTTGGTTTCATTTCATTGTATTTCATTTAGATCATTGTACATATCTGCATACTATATTTACATAAGAGTTTTAAAAGGTTGAACCAAAACATCAATAGTTGTCATGTCTCTTTGGAATTTTTGTGGAGGACATTCAAACATTTGTTTCATTATCATCTTTCTTCTTCATCATTATTTCATTAATCATTATCATTTCATCTAGGTCATGTACATATCATATAGTTTATCATTTATCATTCATTTGCATATCATTTAGATCCTTTATCATTTCATATGATTCATTTATCCATTAGGTATTTCATATCTCTTTCATTTTCATATTCATTTTATTCTCATTCTACATAGTTGCATACCATTTCATTATAATATTTTATCTTTGTATCAACATTTCATAATCTATTTCATTTCACTTATCATTTCATTTCATTTCATTACATTTCATTTATCATTATCATTTCATCCATTTCATCTCATTTCATTTATCATCTTATCATATATCTCCTTATTATTATTCATGTTCATTTCACTTCATACCATTATTCATATCATTTATCATTTGTCACATTACATTCATGTCATATCTTTAATTATCTACCATTCTCATATCATTTATATATCATGTCATTTTTACATAACATTTGACCCATATCACATATCATTTCATATCATTTCCTAATTCAAATACATATTACAAATTCATGATGCATTTCATAAACACAAACATCCATTTTCCATCACATCATCATTATTTATTGCATTTGAAAAATGCAAAAACAAAAAAATTTCCATATATACATTACATTTCCACATCATTTGCAAAACATTGCATTTTTTATATCCCATTGCATATTTTCATAATCACATCATAGGTGATCCACCTGCATGACATCATTAGTAAGCATCACAAATCATCATCATAAGCATATGATGAATCATCCTACATCATAGGTTAGTCATTAAACTATAAAAGGCATCATAAATCCATCTCATAACATATATTAACAAATGCATATCCATATCATCATCGCATCATCACATCAAAAATGCACATCATCAAAACTCATCACCGCTGCATATCATCGCTCATAAAAAATAAATACAAACGTCCAATGTCCAATGAAACTGAAAATTCTAGAGAGATACATAAGATATGATCACAAACAATGTACATGCTCCAAAAATTATATACATGTGTGAAGTATATCAATAATACTGCATCAATAAAAATCACATATCAAGGTTGGCTAGTGGAGCTCCTTGATGGAGCTAGTCTAGAGACTAGTGTCCTACCACTACCACCTATGTCAAGGCCCTGAGACCACTCTGCTGTGTGACACACTCTGTGACCTACTCCTAGATCTGCTATGGGACCAAGGGTAAGACTCTTTGCACTCAGGAGGGTACAACTCCTCATATCTAATATGGTAATGCTCAGCCTCCTTGGCAATCTCGAATCCCTCTACAATGGCCTCTAGAAAAGATGCATTCTCAACATTTCCCATAAGTCTCTCAGCAACCCCTTCTGCCTCTAATACCCTCTATCTAAAGGAGTCTCTCTCTACTATCAACTGGGCCACCTGCAGGTCCAAGGAAGGAGGAGGTGCCTATGCCTATGCCTACGCAAGCTATGCCTATAACTGCACTGTAAAACTCTGAGCCTGAGCCAACTGGCTCTACAGCTATGCCTATTGTCCCTGAAGAGTCTGTACCTGGGCCTGTAGAGTAGCTATCTACACCTATTGCGTTGTGGAGGGGATTGTAATCACTGTCCTCTATCCAATACCAGTCCTCGACCTCTGCATGATCAATACACTGCCCAAAATGTCTAGCCTTTGTCTCACTGGCCTCTACTCACCCCCTTCACCATCTCTATCATTATCCCCACCACCATCATCTAAGCTCTCCCCATCTCCACTATCCTTCTCCTCCTCTCCTCCACCAACTTCCTGCTCCCCCTACCACATCCTCTTATCTACTATCCCCTGGCTGATGTGCCATCAAAATGGGTGCCAACTTATCTGGACATGTGAAACGAGGAAATGGGTGTGGGTGAAAATAAGCAAAGTACTCCTTAGGCATCCCTACATCTATAATATCAGGCCTGTCATCCCATACCTCAAGTTGTAAACCTGTATACTCTATATAAGTGACCTAATATGTAATGCGCGACCCCCATCCAGGATCATCCTTGCACCGTGCATAGTGTGAAATGCCCTGAGGCATCCCCTGAGTATATCCATATTGTCTATGTACTTGCAAAGCCAAAAATATCTCTATAATAAAAGGGGTCTGACCTATCAGATACCAGGGCATACATACAAAAGGAATCTCAAGATGATCTATATCTCATGCCTCACAATCTATGTAAGGCCTCCATATCACCGAATCTACATCATCTAGAATCTGTCTCTAGTAATCCAACTTGCCCAGCTTGGGCTGGAAAAGTACACTTGAATATGCATATACATACGGCCTGCCTAGTGGCCTAGCCCTAGGTCCAAGTGGTCTAGTAATAGCAATATGCTCCCATGCCCAAATCTAGAGCAGGGTAACACCACATGACAAACTGCTCGCTCCTCTGTACACTACCTGAAGCAAGTCATGATACAAATGTGCTAACATGCAGGTCCCCTAGGCATATCTTCATTGTTGATCCATCATCTGCTCAATGATCCTCCTCTACCCAACTGATAGTCCCTTTTACTGGTAGTTCGGACAAAGGAAGCCTCCAATGAATGCACTCAAAACTACGGGTAAGGCTGGATATCTCTTCAAATCTTCCCATGGCACCCAATACCTAGCTATATGATTATCCTCAAACACTCTCCTAAGTGCATCTATACCACCTAGCTCCTTGTGGTCATAAAACACAAGAGCACCTACCACCAGAATCCCCAAAATCCTGTATACATCCTCTGGGGTCACTGTCATCTCACCTATCGGCAAATGAAAGATATTATGCTCAGAATTCCACCTCTCTTCTAGTGCAGTCAATAGTTCCCTATTGACCTGAATCTATGGCATAGACAATAAAGGTCCCAATGCACATCTCACTATCAACTGTACATCTGCAGGTGTCAGATCTCGTACCCTATCCCAACCCACAAGGAAGTGCTCTCTAATCTGGAGGTTTTTGAAAACCTCCTATTTTTGGTCATCATAAAGAAAATCAATCAGACTCATATGATAGACTCATATCAAAGTGATCTATCTACTTAACATCATGCAATCACAACCCATATCTATCTATATCAGTGCATCATATCAGTGAACCATATCAAGTGCTCTATCTAAGTGACTCATATCATGAAATCAATGTAAAATCTATCTATCTAAATATCAAATCAATCTACTTTATCATCATTTACTATCTATTTTCTTTTTCAGGAAAGCAAATTTATCAACAATCAAATCATCTTCCTATTTGTACTTCAGTCACGAATGCAAATATGTTTTCAATCACATCATCTACTATTTTTTTCTATCACAGAAAGCAAATTTATCAGAAGTCATATCAATCATCTACTCTTTGTTTTCTAAAGAAAAGTTATCATCACAATCCATCAATCATTCTACTCTTTGTTTTTCATTCAATGGAAACAAAGTTATCGACTATCTACTCTTTGTTTTCTATTTTCAGAAGCAAAGTGATCAATTCATCATTTATCAGATTTTCTATCATTTCTATCCATATCAACATGATGACAAGACAATTTATCTATTCACCAAAGAAGCAATATACATCATCATTCTTTCACCACTTTCATCAAACAGTGCATTCTACCTAAATTTCTTGGATGCACTAATATACGACCTCTATGCGCTAGAACCCCAAATGCACTGAAGTTTCCACCTGATGCGCTAAATCCCCTGATGCGCCATTCTATGTCCTAAAAGCATTGTATAAATTCCCCTATGCACTACTTCCCTATATGTGCTAAACCCATAAGCGTATGCGTCAGTTCATCTACTTGATGCGCAAGTACCTTGGATGCACTAATCTATTTCCTATATGTGCTAATATATCACTAGCTGGGGCACATTCCTAGATGCGCTATTCTAGGTATTAGCTGCACTAAAATATCTATTCCCTATTCTATCCTGGATGTGTTGTTTTACACCCTCTATGCACTACAAAAAACATTGAATGCACTAAACTCTAACTCTATGCACTAAAACAGAATGTTAAATTTAAATCCGAGCAAAATTTCATAAAAAATTGATTGAAATCACAAATTTTCAAAGCAAAGAGGATTGAATCCACTCATTGGTGGTTTGTAAGTGGTTGGTCTCTGGTACTGGCAGGCCCACTTGAATTTATGTGTATGGTATGGAATCTCCATCTTGCGAAGACTCACCAAGTCAGCATCAGAGCAAAACATCACTAAAGTCAAAAGGTGAAAATGACTTGCCCTTTTTACCCATTTGATCTTTTGAAGGTCAACCAAGGTGGGTTTTTGTGGCATTTTATTTTTATTTTTCTATTTTTTTTCTCAAACTATGACCTTATTTTTCAAACTAGGGCATCTTTTAATCCATTATTGGGAGCTAAATCACTGCATCCATCTCATCATCCAAATTTCATCATCAACTCAACATTTTTATCATCATCAGTGATTTACGTCCCGAGGGGGCATCATCAATATCAGCCACATTTTTCAATCAGAAACATATCAGATTCAAATAAAAAGGCATATCAGGCACATTTTTTAATCAGGGGCATATCAGTTAAAATTTTTTGACCAGGGGAAAAATCAAACACAACAAATTTCAAAAGCATGAATATTTTCTTTGAAGCAATGCGTTTCACACATCACTTCAAAGAGGGGAAAAATATATATGCATAAAATTGGTCATGTCTTTTTGAAGAAGAAAAAGAAATCCAGTGTGTGGGTGTTGCTTTCTTTGAGAACTTGTTGGGAGGGAATGGGGCAGTGGAGAGGCTCTCTCTGAATTTACTCGAAGGAGTTCTAAGATCCATCACGCAGGAAGATAATGCTATGTTGGAGGCCAAAGTTTCAATGGAAGAAACACATCAAGCGGTTTTTGATTTGCAACAAAAAAAGTTGCTTGGGCCTAATGGCTTCAACACTCTCTTTTATCAGGTTTGTTTGGATTTTTTGGGGGAAGAAATAGTTGGTGTTGTGGAGGAATTGAGGAAAAAAGCAACAATTTTGAAGGATCTAAACAACACAAATATTGCATTAATTCCGAAGAAAGAAGCTTGTGAAACGTTTGCAGATTTCAGGCCAATATCTTCTTGCAATACACTCTATAAAATTATAACTAAAGTCATGGTGAATAGGTTGAAAATTGTTTTGCCGAAGGTGGTAGCTCTTGTGCAAAGTGGCTTCGTGCCTGGAAGAAGCATCACAGATGGGATAATTATCACTCATGAAGTAGTTCATTCACTGAAAAGATCCAATAAGGAAGGAATGCTAGTGAAATAGACTTAAGTAAGGCCTATGACAGGGTCCAATGGCAGTTCCTGTTAAAGACTATGGAAAGAATGGGGTTTGGCAATAGATGGTTACAATGGGTGTATTGCTGCATTTCATCCCCAAGATACTCAATTTTAATAAATGGCATCCCTTGTGGTTTTTTTAGTGGGGCGAGGGGGCTGAGGTAGGGAGACCCACTCTTGCCTTTCCTCTTTGTTTTGTTGATGGATCCTTTTAGCAGATTTATTTCAAACCAATGTAGAAGGGGGTTGTGGAGGGGAGTGGAGATTACTCCTAAGATTTCGATCATTACACACTTGTTATTTGTAGACGATACATTTTTCTTTGGAAAGGCTTCAGAGGAAGAAGCGAAGGCAATGAAAGAGGCCATAGTCTTGTTAGAGAAAGAGGCTGGTCAGGTGGTAAATTCAGAAAAATCTAATGTTTTTTTCTTCAATGTGAAAAAAGGGATCCAGCGGCGGATTTTAAACATTCTTGGTTTTAACAAGGGAAAGTTGCCATCAAAATATTTAGGTGTGCCTCTTTTTGAAGGTCAGATGAGGGTGAATCTATAGGAGGAAACTTTGAACAAGTGCATTTCAAAGGTGAATACGTGGAAGGGTCCCTGGTTAACTTTGGCTGGTTCCTTACCATGGTTAAAGCAGTAATAACAACTATTCTGATTTATCTGATGGATTGTCTTGAGATGCCAGGAAAGGCGATCAAACGGTTAAAAGCTTGTCAGAGGAAACTAGTTTGGGATGGGGCACAGGAGAAAGAATGCATCCCATTGATAGGATGGGAAACTCTCTAGTAACAGAAAGAAGAGGGTGGTATGGGAGTTAAGGACGTGCAACTTCAAAACATGGGGCTGGGCGCAAAACTTGTATGGCGCATTTATAAAATTTTGGAGGATCTTTGGAGCAAAATCCTGAAAGCCAAATACTTGGATTCATGGGAAGAAGAGAGGATTTTAACAATTGCAAACCCCCAGCGGGGCTCTGCGATGTGGAACTTCATTTTAAAATGTAGATATCTGATAATCGATCACCTCTCTTGGATCATAAAGGATGGGTTGAGGGCATCATTTTGGCATGATTCCTAGAATGGTTACGCCCCTCTCGACTCCCTGCCAAACATGGAAGATGCCATTCTGCTAACTAGTCTGGCATATGGAGAGAACGTTGCTTCTAATGTAGTGCTGAACAGGAGGCGTGGAAGATGGGATTTCAAGTGGAAAGATTTTGAAATGTTGGAGGGAGAAATCAAAACGCTTTTGCAAGAAGAATTGAATAAGAGGTTTGTTTCCTTCACAAGTGAAAAATATTCTATTAGTTGGTGCACGGCAAAAATAGGGGACTATTCGACAAAGTTAGGATACAAGGTTTTGAGGAGGTTCTGAGGGGATGAAAGGTGGCCAAAAGAGCTCCTATGGGGAAAATATGTTCTCCCGAAAGCTGGAGCTTTCGCTTGGACAACAATGCATGGGAGAATTTTTTCAGGGGAAAGGTTGAAGCGGATAGGGATGGCTGGACAGTTCAGGTGCCCCCTCTGTGAAAAAGAAGAGGAAACTACAAGTCACCTATTAGTGGGGTGTGACTTCTCGCAAAACTGTTGGAATTTCATCTGTGAGAAGTTAGAATGGCAAGGCCCTTTGCAAAATAATGTAAAAGAAATGTTTATGTCTTGGCCTCATCTTTATTTTAGGTTAGCTTTAGTAGGTTTACGGCAGGAGGTTCCTGCAATTGTGGTGTGGTAGTTGTGGTGGGAGTGTAATAGCATAATTTTTAAAGGAAATCCCTCAGATCTAAGTTTGGTAAAGCAAAGAATTGAAAATGGGATTTCAGAGCATTTCAATATGGTCTCTCAAAAGTGTCGTTATAGGTTCTATTCAAAATGGGATAGGTTGATGGAAAGCCATTGGCCTCAAATAAAGAAACAAAGTGCTCATCTTCTGAAGCAGAAGCAAGGCAGGGAGGGAGTGCGGTGGCTACTTCCGCCAA
The DNA here is from genome assembly GCA_007258455.2 of Sequoia sempervirens. Lineage (NCBI taxonomy): Eukaryota > Viridiplantae > Streptophyta > Pinopsida > Cupressales > Cupressaceae > Sequoia > Sequoia sempervirens. The sequence continues at coordinate 1,100,176 of VDFB02128519.1, read as the reverse complement.
GAGGTAGGTTAAAATTGAATTTTGACGGGGCCTTGAAGGGTAACCCGGGCCCCTCAGGTGCAGGTTTTGTGGTGAGGGATTTTGAAGGCAAGATAATTTGGGCAGCTTCCATAAAGCTTCAGGATGGAACGAACACAGAAGCGGAAGCAGCTGCTCTCTTTGAGGGATTGAAATATTATGTGGATAATTACCTCTTGTTATTAGAGATAGAAGGAGACTTTGAGGTGATTATCCAAGCAGCAAGTCAGCGAAGTGCTCCAAACTGGAAACTTGCGTGCTGGATTGATTTAATTTCTTCGCTTTTGGAACTACTTGAATTCTACTCCTTAGGCCATATCTTCAGGGAGGAAAACTCTATGGCAAATGCATTGGAAAATGAAGCTGTAGTCCAGGTTGAAAGGTCAAAAGGGTCTTCAAACTTAGGCTCATGGAGTAGGTTGACAGAAATGGAGGAGCAGGGCTAATTGAGAAGTTTGTTTACCTTCAGTGGTATAAAAGGGTGGCGCTGAAAGTTTTTGAAGTGCTAGTTGTAGACAAGGTGTATGGCTAAGGATCTAGCCCTCCTCTTGGAGTGCACAAGGGTGTACAAGGTTGTTTTGAGGTACTCAATGGTGATGATATTGATCGATTGTGGTCAGGGAGTATTCTTTCATATATCAAGTAACTGGTTTGTTCTATAGAATGTGTAGTAGGATTTATGTGCAGCTCTATTTTCTTTTCAAATTTTGTAGTGAGCAGCTTCATCTTGGTCATCTGTGTAGTTCGTTGGTAGAGTGAATTTTCTCCTCTGATTGTAATCCTTTTGTTAATAAAAGAAGTGAGCTACCCACCTAGGTAGCAATTCGCCCAAAAAAATAAAAATAAAAATTGGTCATGTCTAATTAATCCCGACATTTAATTAAATATTTACTATTTAATTAATTTCTCTAAAGTCCTCTACATATGATTAAATTAAATTAAATTATATTGTTCATTCACTTTATTTAATTATTTCACATTCATATGTCTACTTAATTAATTAAATAAATACCCTTTATTTATCTTAATTAATTATCACCTTTTGAATTTAATTAAGTCTTTTGATTTAATTAAATTTACATATTTTCTTTCTCCTATGCAAATCTTTCTTCTAATTAATTAAATATTTTATTTAATTAATTTCATCTACATGTCATTTCCTAAAAAAAAATTAAATATCTTTATTTAATTAATGTCCTTCATATCTTTTCAAATCATAATTAAATATTTTATTTAATTATTAAATCTTTTATTATTCTTCAAATCTTAATTAAATGATTATTTAATTGAGAAAAATCTCCATGTCACCCATAAATAAATAATTGAATTTATAATTCATTATTTATCTTCTTAAATCTTTCTAAAATTCTCTAAAAAGATGATTTTTTATCATCTCATCTTATCTCTTCCATGAAAGAGGAAACAAATCCTACTTTCTATTTTTCTTCTATTGTTCTTTCCAGTCTTCTCCATATTTGACCGTTCGATCTGCCAGGATTATCACAGTCGTTGATCGCATCAACCGATCACAATCCTTCGAAAGCTCTAGAAATATGTCTGCATATCCAAGCATTTATTCTATTAGGTGATAGATGATTAGTGAATAGTTGCATTCAGTTAGCATTTATTATCAACATTAAGAGCATTCGTAATCATAGTTTCTTTATCAAGTAATCATAGAAATCTACAATCATGCATCATTTAATCAACATAATCATAGCTTAGCATAACATGCATCCATCATCTACAATCTCATTCTCTAGGAAGATTGTTTGTTGAGCCCGACAAAACCTAAGAGCAACAGCTGGAATAAATTTTTTTACTAGAGATAGAGGACGATAGGATGACATCAAGGGAAGAAAATTGAGTTTGCACTTCTTTTATTTCATTTTCTATTTTGATATAATGTTCTATCGGTGTGTTTGATCTACTTTGATATGTTTTTAACCTGCACATTTAATCAATCACACAAGAACTAAGAACTTTCGTCTTACCTTTTGGGTCAAAATTGTCCCTTGGTATATAAGTCTTCAAATTCAATGCTTGCAGTTGCTCAGGGGTAGTTTTGGAAGCTACAATGGAAGGACATCCATAATATCCCAATTGGAAGTGTATTTTAACCCTGCCTTGTGTTTGCTAGAGAATTTAAAATGTACTTCTATGACATGTCTGGAAAATTCAATTAGCACTAGCTTATCATTGCAACACCTTGATAGCATGTAGGGTGCTTTATCAAAACCAAATATCCTAATGTAGATTGTCTTGGGGAATTGAATGAAGCATTTTACCCAGTCTTTGATTAAGGTCATGACCTCCTTGGTCATTCTAAACCCTACATCTCTAGTGATTTGGTTGATTACTGGGTACAAAAAAGACACTCTCTTGAAATACTTCTCTACCGCTTTGAGCTCCAATTAGGGATATAATTCCCAAATCTTACTTTTCCCAAGAGCCTCTCCTATAATTCCTTTGGTGGTTAACCCTAAGAAATTTCCAACTTTGGCTACCAATTATACTATGTATGAAGACAAGAATGATTGATTTGTATCTACCACTATGGTCAACTAGGTATGGATAATTTTTAACACAATTTGACCCCAATCCAAGAACAATTATCCTTTTAGAATGACACAAATAAAGTGAAACATCCATGTGTCATAGGTCTTGGAATCCTCTTTACCAAAAGCCCTAGATAATAGAGTGACGATATCTTAAATTTTAGAGTACAAAAGTTTGATCTCTTCAACTTCTAGGGAATCTTTGCTACTAACTTTCTCTCATTTCTAAGCCATCTCTTATTGAGATGCCTAAGGTTTCCATTGATATCCATTTTATACTCTTTAATTGCATCTACTTCGGTTGTCATTTTTAGTTGGGAATAAGGAAGGAGGTCAAATATTGCTTTGATCATAGGAGGAGAGAGATCAATGATCTCAGTGTTATAAGGATCATAACACTTTCTATCAATGGGGTTATAGTGTTGAGCCACAACTAGGATGAGTTCAGTGCATTGGACTACCACTAGGAAGGAAGATACATGTGCTAATATTGAGTTAGCTATATTTTGGGCTCTAGGAGAAGCCCTTGGTGCAAATTTTTCTTCTTTGAATGGGTATGTGTAGGATCATCATAGAAAAACAGGCCCTTAAGTGGCGGTAAAATTTAGAAAAATCAAAGTTAGGAAACTTGGCATAAAAATTTGAATAAGTTATCTATATTATTTCAAAAATATGTAAGAATAGAATCTATAGCAAATTGAATGTAGTTTCTAAACTACTAAGTTTATTTATAAAAAAAATCTATTTGGTGAAAATTTGAAATTTCAATGCAGTAGCACTTAAATTTCAAGGAAAAAATAAGAAGTAGGTGTTTGTGTGACCACCCTAACCATAATAAAATGATAATATTTTTTTATAAGATTTTAGATATAAGTAGAGGACTCATGTCCCAATGTGATACATATTTTTTTGTAATTTTTTTCCATATAAATAATTAATTTTTATTTTTTTATTACATCTTTTAAAAAATATAAAAACTCGTATGTCTGACCACCTTAACTTGGTCAAAACTTCATGAAATTCATTTTTTTAATCCTATAGTATGCGAAGCATAGAGTGTGATGCATGTTTTGGATTCAAAAAATGTGATACTGTTTGAAAGCTATAGACGTTTTTCAATCAGCCTATCAATTAGGTCTTTAGTCGTAACTCAACTAGAAAATGAATAATAATAATTTATTAAATTCAAAGTAAAGAATAATTTATATTGGTGGAAAGCTAAGAATCTCCTTTAAAAACCCTTTCCATTTCATCAATTTTGGGTAAAAAAAGTTTTCAGCCACATACCCTACACATACCCATCATATCACCACTTTTTGGCCCATCATGATCTTGCACATACTTGAATGCTTCCATATTTATGTCTCCTAGTTCTATGTTAGTTATCTTTATCACCTTTGAGGTGAATCTAGACACACTAAGAACCCCTTGAAACTTGTATTTCATTGTGATTGGGAGCTTGTCAACCTTGGATTTCTTCTCCTTCCTTTCTTCCCTTTCTTCTCTAGATACTTCCTCTCTAGTTGAATCTTCACTTAAATCAGACATTGATGATATCTGTAATGAAGAGAAAAAGGATATATAAGTGTCTACTTAGTATTTGAAGCTTTAGGGGAGGGAGGAAAATATATCATATTGTTATTAGTATCTTTGCTTCTTTAAGAATTTAAATCAAGATGAGGTTCATATTTGATCCTATCGAGCTTAGAAACTTCATAGGGAACTTGTGTTTTTTCCTATTTTGAGGTATTGGTAGGAATCAAGTCCAGGAACAAACTTAGGACATTTATTGAGAATGTTTGATTTGGTTTTTAAATCCTGATGAGACATTGGGCTTTAAAGAGTGGGAAGTGAGATTGTGGAAGGACTAGGGAATTTTGGACCCTGGTGTTAAAGATTCGATCAGGGATGAAAACTCCACGGGGACTATTTGACCAATCAAAGATTATAACTAAAATGGTATATTAGACTTTATCCAAAATGTCCAATTGGGATTAGAAATCCCATAGGGATCATCGATAAGTCAGGGGTCGGGACTCAAAATGGATATTGGTCCCCTATCCAAAATGTTTAATTGAGTTTTAAAAACCCAATAGGTTATTAACATTGAACTTTCAATAATGTTTTGATTGAGACTAAAAATCTCAAATGAACACTTTCACACTAGGATTGAGTCTAGTAATGAATATTGGTTCAGGGCTACTTTGTGCATGCATCCATTGGGGATTTTGAAACCCAAAAAGAAGCCACATGAAATTTCAAGATGAGAACCACAAAATGTTGAGGGGAAACTATTGGGATTTGAAATGGATCCTAGAATTTTAGACCATTCATCAATTTTAGGGAAAGTCAGGATCTCAAATCTTGAGCAATCAAAAGGGCATACAAATCTAAGGTAAGGCCATAATTTGTAAATTCATTTGGGTAAGCCTACAATACTGTGTCCCTCTTTTTGGCCAAGTTGGACATTAATATCAACATTTTTTTAGAAGATTTCACTTTATGAAACCTATAGCAAGTAAACCATTAATAATTTGTAGATGATGTGAACTAGTGACTTGTGAGGATTTGTATGTAGAGTCTAAATATATTGGGGCTTATGTCATCATGCATAAATTTTTTTATTGAAAGAATACAATTATAATTTTTAAAATATAAATTTTTAATATCAATATCTAGTGCATGGATACTTTTTCACAACTTTTTATTGCATAGTTTTTTTAATTAAGTTTTGAAGTCAAATTAATTATAATCAAGACATAGTTGTTTGTCATCACACGACTTATTTTTTATGTATTGAAATTAATTGAAATTAATTATTTTTGATGAAACAAGAACATCAATGCCTAGTGCATACATATTTTTTAGAATTTTTTTCTCTATTTTTCTATTTTTATGCGTGTGTGAAACAAATACCTTTATCTTTAGTGAAAAAACAACATTCATAAGAAATAAAATATAAATATAATAATAAAATTTAAATATTTAAAAATTATACTTTTTGGAAAGCTTATAATATGAGCTACATACTTACAAAACATAATTACTAAATGACTTTATTTAATCCATCAAAAGGTAAAGATTTTTTTTTTTTTTCCAACATTTTGATAGGTGCAAAGGAGATTCCATTGTGGGTATGTTTTAAGATTAGAGGGGTTCTATCCAATGGGATTTGATATAAGGTGGTTTTATCTAACCCTCTTCAATTAAAAAACTTTAGATGGAATCCCTCAAGGCTTAAATCATTAGCTTTTTCTAAAAATATGTAATTTCAGGGAAAAAAATCAATATGTCCCAAGTTTAGGACTCATTATTGTGGGATGACCCATTTCTTTCATGGATTAGGTTTGACTTAGAAGGAGAAACCTGAGCCCTAAATGTGACCATAGGATCAAAAGAAGGAAAATACTAATACCTAGGGCACAAATCAAAATGAGGGGACAAACACAAAACCAAAAACCCTTGAATCAATGAGCGATGAAAAACATAAAAATCACAAAAAGATGAGCAATGAGAAAAAAAAGAAGGAAAGAAACAAGTAGACCAACTTGGAAATATAGCGAAGGATGAAGTTGAATGATGATGGATTTACACAATGAAAGACCCTTCTCACTCTTGACCTTGGTAAAATTCAGTTTGCTTTGAAGATTAATTAGACACAATAGATTCAATTGATGGCTCAAATTTCATAAAAACCTTTTGTGCATGTAGGAATGAATTCACCATTAATTGATTCAATAGGTGAGCAGGGTTTCAAGCTGAAAATGGAATTTTGGACCTAGAAAATGAGATCCTATGTCCTTTTAGGGTTATGAACTCTGACTGGTTCCTTTGAAGAAAACAAAAAAAGGGAAAGAAAATTAGGGACAGGAATCAAAAATGGATTTGGTCCTTCTAAATAAAAGTTTGAGATTTGTTTTGGCTTTTGAGACATGACAATAAAAGGAGTGTGAGATTGGGATTCCCAAATAGATTTAGAAATTTTGACCAAAATTCCAAAATCCATTTGAAAACTCAAAACTTGATAAAAAATGAACAAGGTGGGACTGATATTTTGAAATGGATTCAAACCCTTTTGACAAAATTCCAAAAGTCATCTAGAGTCCTGAAACTCGACAAGAAGACATGGAGAGAGTCTAGGGATCTAGATCAAATACAATTTTTTAACAAAAAAGTATAAAATATTTTTAGAACCTTGAAAGACAATAAGAGAAAGGAAAATAAAGCCCGAGAAAATGAAAACTCTTGAGACCAAATGAAGAAAAGAAAAACAAGGATAGGAAGCGACAAAGGAAAACAAAGACAAAAAGGGGGGATCCATTTTAGCATAAAAGAAAATGGGGTGCGTATGGAAGGCATAAAACTAACCTCAATATTTTTTTAAGAGTTTTCATCATTGACACTTATTCACTCAAATTTGAAAACTTACAAAATAAATTCAAAACCATACAAAAATGAGTGCAAAGAATTGTAGAAACACCTCATCTGAATAGGAACCATTGGACCTATTTTGGGCACTTAAATTTTAAAATGTTTTGTTTTGTTTTATTATTTTTTTTTTATGACTTTATACTATTTAATATTAGTGTTAAAAAACAATTTTTAATTAATAATAGGAAAATAATTTGTTGACAAAAGATGACATGAGATATTGGTGTTCTTGGCTCTATGTTGGCGTCTTAATACAAGGTTTTTTTTATTGGTTATATGCTAGTATGTTGGTTATGGGTATTTTGTGCTTTAGCCATTTCTTCTATTCTATCTTCATGGTAGGTTGTAATTCTATTTTGATGATGTTATATGAATTATAGTATATATTCTGAGAGGGGCCCCATTGATAAAACTCCATATGTCTGAAATAATCAATTCAACCTATCTTTACCTATCTCTAGCTAAAAAAATTATTCTACCCTACATTAAAAGAAAATTACACTCACTATCATAACTATAAACTTCAAATAAAATTACTAATTATATATATTTATATCCTTTTCATTGGGAATTATTCTAGGCCAAGCTTTGTCATTGTTGAGTACCAATCTAGATGGTTTGTTTTGGTGAGCGTGTTTCATTGTACTAAAGGATTAAGTTTTATGCATTATTCTCACCTTCATGTATACCATGTAATTATAACACCACTAATATCATATTTATTTTCTTCTAAAATGTGTTGGAAATCATTATTTTATGCTTAGAGAAGAAAAAGATATATAAGCATATTCATTTTGACATTTTTAAGCATACATGTAGATTGCTTAATCCACACAAAAGGCATATCACTATTTTTGGAAAAGGAGCCAACAACCTATAGATTTATAGTCTAGTAATATATTAATAGATCAATAACTACATGATTAATTTTGTAACCATAACAATATTGTTGTTTATAAATATTAATATTGTAAATAATTCCAATTGCTTCCTTACCAAGTTGGAGAATGCAATCAAGGAAATAGTTTGAATAACTCAATAAGACCCTGTTTAAAATATTGATTCTAAAGTTGCGCCTCTTGTTAATTGGAATGAGGTTAACATGGGCATGCTTTGTGGATGGCTGAGGATGGTACTCGTAACCTGATTTCTCTGGTTAAATGAATTTTCTTGGAAGTTAAGGATCTCAATGTCCAGGGGAAGAATTGGCAAGATGTTTGTGTGGCATTTGTGCATAGTAACAAGAAGGAATTGGTGATTAAAGGTAAGGTCAAAACCATGAATGTTATGCTTGATAAACTTGTTGTGGATGTTGATCACCTTGGTATTACTCATTAGGAGAGGATTTCTTCTTTGGAATTGGTGGTCCATAAGAATTCTGAAGGGAGATTAGTTATCATTGAGGATATAATTAGCAAGTTGTCTGATGATTTGAAGACTATAGTGAAAATTAGCAATAATTCCCTGAAATCAACTACTAAGGGCCTCATTGTTTTAAATGAGAGAGCCTTGAAATGGATTGGTAAAACCCTTGGAGCTAAGTGATATTGAGAAGGCTATTGAGGATGTGAACTACTCAAATTTGGTGGAGAAGAATGAGGATCGTGCTCTAGGTATGGAAAAGGATGTTGATGTCGACTTGTGTTTGAGAATGAGGAGCAAGACCAAGAAGTGGACTGATATTTCATTGGACGAGCTCAAGGATGTGGTCTAGATGCATGAGGGGGTCATTGAGGAAAATTTGGCCTAGGTTAATCTTCTGGAAAAGATGTTGTGGCTCTGCTGCTTCTTTCACTTAGTCAACCTTGTTGATGTTTTGCTTTTGGGTTGCTGACGGGTCTCATTGTTAATTTTTGTTGTCAATATTTTGGTTTTTTTGGGTCGTGGGCTCTCTAGGTTTAGTCTTTCTTGTAGATTTTCACCGTTGTTAAGGGTTTTAGGGTCCCTTTAAAGCCCATTTTTCCTTATAAAAAACATACTAAATTAAGATAATTTATTTACCTCATGGGCTAATGAGATAATGGAGACTTGGAAAGGTCTTAAGTTTCCCTAGTTTATAGGATAGGTGGGGTTAATCCAAAATAAATTCAATGATTGGAATTAAATTTGAACCCCCCATTGATAATGGTACAAATTAAAATTTTGTGAGTCGTATTATAAGATATCATAGAGGAAGGATGATTAGATCCATGAAAATTTAAATATTCTTGGCACCAATAATGAGGCCAAAGCACAAGCTCTCCTCCTAGGACACCAAACTTGTGAGTATTATGGTAAAAAACAAGTGAAATATTAGAAGGAGATTCAAAATTTATAATAAATTATATTAGGAGGAGAATGTATCCAAATTGGAAGCTAAAGATATATTAAAAGGTTGTTAGTCCCTCATCAATTATGTGTTAGACTTCATGTTTAAAAAATGTGATTTGTAATTAGAGGTTTACAAATTAACTTGTAAATTAAATCTAATTACAGTAATTTCCCGATCTAATGCAGACTTGCGTGATTAGCTTTTTTAACCGTTGAAATTACAATAAGGTACACTTTAAAATCAATTATTGAAAAATAAACTGAATTGAACTAGAGAGAAAATTAGATAGAAGGATCACACGCAAGTTGATAATAGAATTCATCCAATGAGGACTACGTCTCTAGGTCCGCTTCTCAATGTTTGGACCAGTTTATTAATTTTTCCAAGCAATGATATTGCCTTGTTACAATTTCCAAGCTTCAAAAACCTACATCAAATTCCTCACAATCTCTCTCACTTTACAATTTTTGGTGTAAACCAACACCTTGTAAATCTCCTCCAAAAATCCTCACACTCAATATTCCCTCCAAGTAATTTTTCCTTTGAGAAATTCTATCTCCCAAGTTGCTTCTAAATCACTTAGCTTTTCCAATGCCCAAACACCCCATTTTATATCATTTTACATGTTTATTATGGTTGAAAACCATAATATTACAAATCTTCTAAAATCCCCCCTTTAAGTAAAAATCTCAAACAATTTTCCCATTTACAATGAAAGAATCTTTTAATAACCCCCCTTAATATTTTCCTAATGGTCTTATAATTGAGCTTTTACAAAAATATCATTTCCAAGAAATGAATGGCTATGATTCCCTTTTATCTAACCAGAATATTTTTATTGTTTTATTGTGGAGGTTCTCCTTTTAATTAGGAGATTTAAATTAATTAAAGGAAGGTATTATTAATTTTACCCCATATTAAGGGTTTTATCCCTTTGTATTAGGGATGGAGTATAAAATATGACTATTAAAAATCTTTAAAATATTTTAAAAGCCCTTTTAATAGCCCCTTTCATTAAAAACCAATAAAAATCCTTTAAAAAAGAATGAACTTTATGTTTTTCCCAAAAGCCCTCTTTAATTTCTCCTTATTTTATGGTTTCTATAAAATCTCCATGATTTAAGGCTTTAAATAAGATTTGGCCCCACTTTTTAATACTTTAAATATAAATTAGCACCCTTCTATATTAAAGTGCTTTCGTTGTCTAATGGCGGGGCATTATGCTTGTCAAGAGTAGGTTGTGTGTGCGAATTCTCACGCAATATTTTGACCAAACACTCATGTTGACCAGACCGAAGGGTGCCACGTCATTGCCATGTGCCACTTGTTGATTTGTTGACATTGATGTGTACGCTTACCACGTGTCACCATAGGATTGGTCCACATCATCACATTTTGAACCTACCACATGTCAAGTTTAGTGCTGCCATGTCAGCATGATGACATCATCATTTGACTTGGTTAACTCTTTTTTTGGAAACTTTGACCGGCCATAACTCACTCATACGAACTTCATTTTTGACGGAACGAACATCATTGTAAAGCTCTCACTGAGCTCTTCACAACAATACCAATTTTGACCACTTTTGACAACTTTGGATTTTTGACCTTTTTCGGGCCTCTTGAATTCCCTGTTGACTGGATATTTGACTGCTCACAACTTTTGCATACGGACTCCTTTTGAGCCCATTTGAGTTGCGTTGGGTTTGTGTCGATGAGCTCTACACAATGACACTGGTTTTGAGAGATTTTGAGACTGTGAAAATTTTAGGTTCTTCTAGATCCCCCTGGATCAAAATGTATAGGAAGCTAATGGAGAAGCAAACACACTTGTTAATGTGGCTATTGAATTTGAGGTGAAACACATAAGAGATCATTCCCCATTGAGATAATAATATTTGGTATCAAACATTGTTAACATCATCTCCAACACAAGTAGCAAGAAGTCATCATTAGAAGTTGGTGAAGTTATTGAAGGCATGAATGAGATTGAAGAGGAGTACCACTAGGAGTGAATTATCATACAAAAAGAATATGGCAAAGAGTGTGAAAATATCAAGTGTAAGAGTCTTAAATATATGATGGTCATTCTTCCATGGGAAAGGGTGAATAGATATATAAACATGGATACCACATTGTGTCTTGTTGCGAATAAATGAAAAGTAGCTTTTATTGGTGAGATTTCTAAACTTAGTATTAGGAATATTTAAAAAAAAAAATGTTGTGATCATGTTGCATGCCATCTAAGTTACTCTAGGAGAAACTTTTCTCACAATAGTTCATCATTACAAGGTTAACTTTGATATTTTGTCAATGTTTGTTGCAATGTTTCTTGAGGTCGAGGAAATCAAGGAAGCTAAAAGGATTTTTGCAAAGTATTTGATCAAGTTGAGGTGGCAAAGAGGACTTAGGGTTATTTTAGATGATGCAATTATAGGATATGTATTCCACCCTTGTGTGGGAATCTGTCCCACCATCAATACAACAGGGGGTCCATGAATCCTATTTGTGGTTTCTTCTATTGGGTATATTTTTTCACTTTGGAAAAGCCAAGCCAATTGGGACATTTTTTTTTAAATTGGCAACATGAGTGATACCTTCATAGGGAGTTGATTGGTCTTTCACTTTTGAGGCAAAGAGCACTAACAACTATGAGGGAAAAGGAGGTAGAAGTATAACATAAAGTATAGAAATAATAGAAATCTAAGATAATGTAATGGGTGTATAGATAAATCTAACTTTGTATAGAAGATATACAATTAGTTGTAAATGGTCATGGTAGTTAAATACAAGCACCCTACAAGGTTTTTGAAAGGTTCTCCATGATGAAGGAGCGGCCATAAATGTAATTTCTATTTTTGAATTTAATACAATGGGTATGGGCCCCTAGGCCAAATTTATTGATTAAAAAAAAATATAAGTAATTTAAAAAAATATTGATATTAAACTTAAGTGAATTTGTAAGTATTGGAGGAAATTGTATAGTAATTTGGTTGATATTTTAATTCATGGTTTATATGTTGAAACAATTGCACCATGATATTATATTTTTTAGATGGATATAATTAGTTATAAGATATTGCATCTTTTTAATTTACCACAAATATGTTAAGAAAGTTATGATATTATATTATTTGGATGGATATAACTAATTATACAATATTGATATATTTTTAATTTATGATTTATATGTTGAGAAAATATATTTTTTGGATGGATACAAACGATTATAAGATATTTATATTCTTAAGTGGTTGATTATAATATATTTATAATTGCACAATTAAGAAGGAATCTCTTTTGATTAAGTTTTCATGCTTACAAAATCTGTTTTCATCAAAATCTTCTAAAAATTGAACTTCACTTACATTTTACATATAAAATAAAATTTATCATAAGTAATTAAGTATTCTTTGACAGAGGGGTGGAGGGCCTAGCTCGATTGGCAAGAGGCAAGAGGCCATGAGGTCTAGTCTCCCCTCTGTCCCCGTGGTACAAGAGGCTGTGTTGCACGTCTTTGGTCACGTGAAAAAGTTTACCAACACACTACAATTTATAGGGAGGCTATTTGATTAAAAAAACTACTCTTTGACATAATTAGAAGAGTACAAAACTTTATGTAAAATCTATAGTGAAAAAAATAAAAAATATTATTAAATTTATTAATTTATCAAAATTTTAAGAGAAAATTGTAAAGCAATTTGGTGTCTTTTAGAAGAGTACAAAACTTTATGTAAAATCTATAGTAGAAAAAAATAAAAAATAATATAAAATTTATTAATTTACCAAAATTTTAAGAGAAAATTGTAAGAAATTTGGTCAAATTAGGTTTAATCGAACACATACTTCATATAATATGAAAAAGGCATGCATACATTCTATGCATTTTTCAAACCACGTGTCAAACATGGGAATTAACTCTTTGGAATTCTAAGTTTTAATCCACTTTATCTTTGTTTAATAAGTCAATGAAAGATGATGTTAATGTTATTTTGCCAATCACTTTTTAATATAATCAATTTTCCATTCAAATATATTATGAGACATTAATTTTAATTAAGTTGTCATATTTAGAGAATTTATTTCATCAAAGTTGTTTTTATTTGATTTTTATTTTATTTAGGGAATTTATCTTGGTGTATGATCCTATCATTCTTATCAATTGAATTTTATTTAAAAAAGTATAATATTACAAAATTTTATATAAAATTTATGGTGAAATAATTGTAATAGTAAAATTTATAGTGAAATAATTGAAGAGACAATTGTTCTAATCTCACTAACCTTAAAAATACTTTTGGGACGACTATATTTTATACTTTGATCAATCATAAATGATGCAGGAGCATCCAACGGTGTAGGAAAATGTTGCATCACCCAAAAAAAATGTTTTCTTTATTTATTTTAAAGTTGTTTTGAGTCCTATGATGGCACTTAGGGGATATAAGACTGTCAAGCATCAAAAATAGCGAAAAATGAACACTTACTATTTTTAGTAAGTCGGCCTAAATGGGCTCATATGGATGTGAAAATTTACCCTAAGGCGTAGAGCTAAAAAGCATTTTCAGTTGCAAAAGAATAACCTCAATACCCTACACGATTTGAGAGAAATTAAAGTTTTCTTCCCAAGAAATTTGTCCAATGCAGCTTCAAATTTAGATATAAAACTTTAGAGGCCCCAAAACAACTCAAAAGGTGGCCGAACTGACCTATGGTCAACTTGCATGTTTTCGAGCTCATTGAGAGCTTTCCAACGATATGCAATAATAGCAAATCGAACACCTAGATCAAAAGTTATGGCCCCACGAAGTTGGTCATCCTCAAAAAAATGAATTTCTTAAAAATTCCTTCCTAGGCTAGAAATCGAATGACTAGACTTTTGGTGCAAAACAAAAAGGGGAAATTTGAACTTTCTAGAACATTCTAGGGTAGTTATTGGGGAAAATAAAAAGGGTTAAGTGGGGGTTGTAGAAGGTGGCCCTGATGGTGAAGATTGTGGCTCTGAATAGTAGATTTTTCTTTTCTGAGTTGTTTTTTGTTGTAATGATTCAAGCCCATGAGACTGTAGCATGTAAGGTTTGAATCTGTAATTTCATTTTCTAGAAATAATTGAAATAGAGTCATTTTCTTGTCTCGCATATTCTATGTTGGTATCTATTGTTGTGATTTTTGTGGATTTTGGGTGATGTAGCCCTCATCAATAAACATGAAAAATACACAACACATTTTTAACAATTTTACCTCAAATCTTAAACAAGAAAATTATGATACTACATATTTTAGAGAATTTTATGAAGTTTTAAAAAAAAGTATACAATTATTTAATCAATGTTAAATTTTTAAAATGCAATATTAAAAAATATTTTTATAATATGAGTTATTTTTTCTCCATTTTTATTTTACTTAATTGCATCAATTTTTTTTGAAATTTTTAACTTTTGTAACAACTTTTCTATTATATCTATTTTTGTTTTATTATATATTTTATATCTTTCTAAATTTTAATTCTTACTATTTTAACTTTTGTGATGCATATCTTCTATTATACCTCTTTCTTGTTTTATTATTTATTTTACTTTGATACATTTTAATTTTAATTTCCTTTGAGTATCCTCCTTTAAGGTCATTTTTGTACTTTGCTTTTGACTTTCCTTTGAATCACTTCCTTTATTTTTTTCCTTTTAATTCTTATGCTTATAATAATTTGTATAATTTATTTATTTTTGTTTTAATTTTTATACATAATTTTTTAATTTAAAAATTAATTTTGTTATATCTATTATATTATTTATCATAAATTTTCTCTGCTAACTATTTGTTAATATTTTGAGTATACTCACTTTAATAATATTTTAATTTTTTTAAGTAATAATACATATAAATTAGATGCAATAGTTAATTATTCTAATCTGAATATTTAAATATTGAGTTTATCTTTTTAGGAATGAAGACAAGGAATCCTTGTTATGACTTTCCTTATTATGTTGAGAGGTGTAGTTACATTGATAACAAAAGGTGGAGTATAATAACCTCATAATACTTAAAAAACTAATTGACCAATTTTTTTTTAAGTATAAAGATGCCAAAAATTTTATCATATAAAGACAATTTTTATAATTTATTTGTGTTTTAATTTTTTTACATATTTTTTATTAAAAGATTAATTTTATTATATTTATTATTTTATTTATCATTAATTTTCTCTTCTAAATTTTTATCAATATTTTAAATATTCTCACTTTAGTAATATTTTAAGTAATAGTACATGTAAATACGATGTAACAGTTAAGTATTCTAATTTAAACACTGAGAATATTGTGTTTGATTTTTTAAAGAATGAAGATGAGAAATCCTTGTTATGACCTTCCTTAATAGATCTTGCAATGGAACAATAGCCAACATTGTTTAATTAGTGTTTAATTTTTTATTTTAAACTAATTAAAAATATTTAAAATTTATTTAACAAATTTCACTTCAATGTTTGTAAAATTTTAATGGTTCAAATAGATCATTTTTTTACACAAATATAAAAACAAACAATTTTTCTTCATTTTCATTGGGCAAGATTTTCTAGATTTTCTATTCGAGAATAGAGGAAGCACAAAAACTCACAATAAGAGTAAAATGAATGACATGTGGCCTTTTTGTTTTTCTTTAGTTGAGTTTTAACATCAAAGATCTCCAGCCATAATTTATTAACAATTTGAATTTTTTTTTTAATAATTTATGACTTATATTAATATTTATAATGGTGAATATTTTTGTATTCTATATGTTTAAAGTAATTAGAATTTATTTATAAAAACATTTAAAAAACTTACAATTATTTTATATTATAACAAATTTTTAATAGTATTTTTTAATATATTTTAATAAACTTTTAGAAATAAATAATAATTATTTTTATTAATTTATATTTTTTAGTTATATTATTTTTGTTGGATATAAAAAATTCTATCAAAAAATAAAAAATAAAAAATAGATTTTTTTTTAAATTTTAAATTTAAAAATTATATTAAATTATCATGAAACTCATAATATCATTTGAACTTGAATTAATAGATATTAAAATAATTGTTTTTATTAATTTATATTTCTTTGTTGGATATTAAATATTGTATCAAAAAGTAAAATAAAAAATAATAGATTTATTTATTAATTTTAAATTTAAAAATTATATTAAATTATCACAAAACTCATAATATCATTTCAACTTGAATTAATAGATATTAAAATTTCATGGTTTTATTTATTTTTATTTTTAAAAATTGCAAACAAACAAAAATATTTTCTATGCAAGTTGTAGATAAAGCAATTAAATTATTTGCCAATAGGCTATATATTGTGGGCACAACCCATTGAAATTTTCTCACACTAGCAAAATCAACTTTGAGGCAATTTTGAACAACTACTTTTTTAATAAAACTAATATTTTCTTTTCATATTTTTATATCTGCTTCCGATCACTCTACTTTCATTTATTGTAAAAAGATTGAAGCAACAACTGAAGGAGATATTTTTCTATGGTAGGGTTTCATAGATTTTTCTTGCAAACTTCACCCATTTTTCCTCATCGACATTGTTGACACCATGACACAACTTGTGCAAAATATTGAGGTAAATCACTTTCCATACTAATATTTCTTTTTAAAGGTTGCAACAATCATGTTTTGAGTTCAATAATCAAGCCCAATGGTGGCTACAGTGGCTATCACTCTTTCTTTCATTGGGATTCTTGATACCTGTTTTCCATTCAATCTTTATCATCTTCTGAACAACAAGAAAATGGTGTGCCCACAATAATTGACAATTTTGGATTATTGACAAGTTTTTCCTATATGCATTGATGCTTACATATAGATGAACCATTTTTCCTTTACATCCTTGTCCTGGTGGAAATTTTTAAAGATTTCATTGGGTCTATTTTTGGTGGATTAATCTGTGCTTTTATAAGTGACATGCAAAATAGACCAACAAAAGAAAAGGAGATGGACTCAAATCTTTTAAACAAACACAAATATTTTCTACGTAAGTTATAGATAAAGCAATTAATTTATTTTCCAATAGGCTATATATTGTAAGTTATAGATAAAGAAATTAAATCATTTTCCAATAGGCTATATATTGTGGGCACAACCCACTAGAATTGTCTCACACCAAAAAAATCAACTTTGAGGCAATTTTGAACAACTAATTTTTTTCTTTTCATAATTTTATATCTGCTTTTGATTACTCTACTTTCATTTATTGTAAAAAGTTTGAAGCAACAACTGAAGGAGATATTTTACTGTGGTAGGGTTTCATAGATTTTTTTTGCAAAATTCACTCATTTTTCCTCATTGTCATTGTTGACATCATGACACAATTTGTGCATAATTTTGAGGTAAATCACTTTCCATACCGATATTTTCTTTTTAAAGGCTACAACAATCTTGTTTCGAGCTCAAGAATCGAGCCCAATGGTGGCTATCATGGCTATCACTCTTTCTTTCATTGGGATTCTTGATACATGTTTTCCATTCAATCTTTATCATCTTTTGAACAATGAGAAAATGGTGTGCCCACAATAATTAAAATTTTTGGATTATTGACAGGGTTTTCTTGTATGCATTGATGCTTACATATAGATGAACCATTTTTCCTTTACATTGTTTTCTTTGGTGGAAATTTTTTGATATTTCATTGGGTTTGTGTTTGATGGATTGATCTCTGCTTTTTCATGATGACCTAAATTTTTTCAATCGTTCTATGTTTGGTGGATTAATCTATGCTTTTGTAAGTGAAATGAAAAAGTTCAATAATAGACCAACCAAAGAAAAGGAGATGGACTCAAATCTTTTAAACAAACACAAATATTTTCTACGTAAGTTATAGATAAAGCAATTAAATTATTTTCCAATAGGCTTTATATTGTAAGTTATAGATAAAGCAATTAAATCATTTGCCAATAGGCTATATATTGTGGGAACAACCCACTAGAATTGTCTCACACCATCAAAATCAATTTTGAACAGCTAATTTTTTCTTTTCATATTTTTATATCTGCTTTCAATTACTCTACTTTCATTTACTGTAAAAAGATTGAAGCAACAACTGAAGGAGATATTTTATTGTGGTAGGGTTTCGTAGATTTTTTTTGCAAACTTCACCCATCTTTCCTCATTGTCATTGTTGACATCATGACACAATTTGTGCATAATCTTGAGGTAAATCACTTTCCATACCAATATTTTCTTTTTAAAGGCTACAACAATCTTGTTTCAAGCTCAAAAATCGAGCCCAATGGTGGCTATCATGGCTATCACTCTTTCTTTCATTGGGATTCTTGATACATGTTTTCCATTCAATATTTATCATCTTCTGAACAATGAGAAAATGGTGTGTCCACAATAATTGACAATTTTCTATTATTGACAAGTTTTTCCTGTATGCATTGATGCTTACATATAGATGACCCATTTTTCCTTTACATTCTTTTCTTTGGTGGAATTTTTTTTATATTTCATTGGGTTTGTGTTTGATGGATTGATCTCTGCTTTTTCATGATGCCCTAAATATTTTCACTCGGTCTGTGTTTGGTGGATTAATCTATGCTTTTGTAAGTGAAATGCAAAAGTTCAATAATAGACCAACAAAAGAAAAGGAGATGGACTCAAATATTTTAAACAAACAAAAATATTTTCTACGTAAGTTATAGATAAAGCAATTAAATTATTTTCCAATAGGCTATATATTGTAAGTTATAGATAAAGCAATTAAATCATTTTCCAATAGGCTATATATTGTGGGCACAACCCACTAGAATTGTCTCACATCAACAAAATCAATTTTGAGGCAATTTTGAACAACTAATTTTTTCTTTTCATATTTTTATATCTGCTTTCGATTACTCTACTTTCATTTACTATAAAAAGTTTGAAGCAACAACTGAAGGAGATATTTTACTGTGGTAGGGTTTCATAGATTTTTTTTGCAAACTTCACCCATCTTTCCTCATTGTCATTGTTGACATCATGACACAATTTGTGCATAATCTTGAGGTAAATCACTTTCCATACTGATATTTTCTTTTTAAAGGCTATAAAAATCTTGTTTTGAGCTCAAGAATCGAGCCCAATGGTGGCTATCATGGCTATCACTCTTTCTTTCATTGGGATTCTTGATACATGTTTTCCATTCAATCTTTATCATCTTCTGAACAATGAGAAAATGGTGTGCCCACAATAATTGACAATTTTGGATTATTGATAGGTTTTTCTTGTATGCATTGATGCTTACATATAGATGACCCATTTTTCCTTTACATTCTTTTCTTTGGTGGAATTTTTTTGATATTTCATTGGGTTTGTGTTTGATGGATTGATCTCTGCTTTTTCATGATTCCCTAAATTTTTTCACTCGGTCTATGTTTGGTGGATTAATCTATTCTTTTGTAAGTGAAATGCAAAAGTTGAATAATAGACCAACAAAAGAAAAGGAGATGGACTCAAATTTTTTAAACAAACACAAATATTTTCTACGTAAGTTATAGATAAAGCAATTAAATTATTTTCCAATAGGCTATCTATTGTAAGTTATAGATAAAGCAATTAAATCATTTTCCAATAGGCTATATATTGTGGGCACAACCCACTAGAATTGTATCACACCAACAAAATCAACTTTGAGGCAATTTGAACAACTAATTTTTTCTTTTCATATTTTTATATCTGCTTTCAATTACTCTACTTTCATTTACTGTAAAAAGATTGAAGCAACAACTGAACGAGATATTTTTACTGTGGTAGGGTTTTGTAAGATTTTTTTTGCAAACTTCACCCATCTTTCCTCATTGTCATTGTTGACATCATGACACAATTTGTGCATAATCTTGAGGTAAATCACTTTCCATACCGTTATTTTTCTTTTAAAAGGCTACAACAATCTTGTTTCGAGCTCAAGAATTGAGCCCAATGGTGGCTATCCTGGCTATCACTCTTTCTTTCATTGGTATTCTTGATACATGTTTTCCATTCAATCTTTATCATCTTCTGAACAATGAGAAAATGGTGTGCCCACAGTAATTGACAATTTTGGATTATTCACAGGTTTTTCCTGTATGCATCGATGCTTACATATAGATGACCCATTTTTCCTTTACATCCTTTTCTTTGGTGGAATTTTTTTGATATTTCATTGGGTTTATGTTTGATGGATTGATCTCTTCTTTTTCATGATGCCCTAAATTTTTTCACTGGTTCTGTATTTGGTGGATTAATCTATGCTTTTGTAAGTGACATGCAAAAGTTGAATAATAGACCAACAAAAGAAAAGGAGATGGACTCAAATCTTTTAAACAAACAAAAATATTTTCTACGTAAGTTATAGTTAAAGCAATTAAATTATTTTCCAATATGCTATATATTGTAAGTTATAGATAAAGAAATTAAATTATTTTCCAATAGGATATATATTGTGGGCACAACCCACTAGAATTGTCTCACACCAACAAAATCAACTTTTAGGCAATTTTGAACAACTAATTTTTTTCTTTTCATATTTTTATATCTGCTTTGGATTACTCTACTTTCATTTACTGTAAAAAGATTAAAGCAACAAATAAAGGAGATATTTTACTGTGGTAGGTTTTTGTAGTTTTTTTTTGCAAACTTCACCCATTTTTCTTATTTTCATTGTTGACATCATGACACAATTTGTGCATAATCTTGACGTAAATCACTTTCCATACCGATATTTTCTTTTTAAAGGTTACAACAATATTGTTTTGAGCTCAATAATCAAGCCCAATGGTGGCTATCATGGCTATCACTCTTTCTTTCATTGGGATTCTTGATACATGTTTTCCATTCAATCTTTATCATCTTCTGAAAAATGAGAAAATGGTGTGCCCACAATAATTGACAATTTTGGATTATTGATAGGTTTTTCCTGTATGCATTGATGCTTACATATAGATGACCCATTTTTCCTTTACATTCTTTTTTTTGGTGGAATTTTTTTGATATTTCATTGGGTTTGTGTTTGATGGATTGATCTCTGCTATTTCATGATGCCCTAAATATTTTCACTTGGTCTGTGTTTGGTGGATTAATCAATGCTTTTGTAAGTGACATGCAAAAGTTGAATAATAGACCAACAAAAGAAAATGAGATGGACTGAAATCTTTTAAAAAAACACAAATATTTTCTACGTAAGTTATAGATAAAGCAATTAAATTATTTTTCCAATAGGCTATATATTGTAAGTTATAGATAAAGAAATTAATTCATTTTCCAATAGGCTATATATTGTGGGCACAACCCACTAGAATTGTCTCACACCAACAAAATCAACTTTGAGGCAATTTTGAACAACTAATTTTTTCTTTTCATATTTTTATATTTTCTTTCGATTACTCTACTTTCATTTTTTTGTAAAAAGATTAAAGCAACAACTAAAGGAGATGTTTTACTGTGGTAGGGTTTCATAGTTTTTTTTGCAAACTTCACCCATTTTTCTCATTTTCATTGTTGACATCATGACACAATTTGTGCATAATCTTGAGGTAAATCACTTTCCATACTGATATTTTCTTTTTAAAGGTTACAACAATATTGTTTTGAGCTCAATAATCGAGCCCAATGGTGGCTATCCTGGCTATCACTCTTTCTTTCATTGGGATTCTTGATACATGTTTTCCATTCAATCTTTATCATCTTCTGAAAAATGAGAAAATGGTGTGCCCACAATAATTGACAATTTTGGATTATTGACAGGTTTTTCCTGTATGCATTGATTCTTACATATAGATGACCCATTTTTCCTTTACATTCTTTTCTTTGGTGGATTTTTTTTGATATTTCATTGGGTTTGTGTTTGATGGATTGATCTCTACTTTTTCATGATGCCCTAAATATTTTCACTCAGTCTGTGTTTGGTGGATTAATCAATGCTTTTGTAAGTGACATGCAAAAGTTCAATAATAGACCAACAAAAGAAAACGAGATGGACTGAAATCTTTTAAAAAAACACAAATATTTTCTACGTAAGTTATAGATAAAGCAATTAAATTATTTTTTGAATAGGATATATATTGTAAGTTATAGATAAAGCAATTAAATCATTTTCCAATAGGATATATATTGTGGGCACAACCCACTAGAATTGTCTCACACCAACAAAATCAACTTTTAGGCAATTTTGAACAACTAATTTTTTTCTTTTCATATTTTTATATCTGCTTTCGATTACTCTACTTTCATTTACTGTAAAAAGATTAAAGCAACAACTAAAGGAGATATTTTACTATGGTAGGGTTTCGTAGTTTTTTTTTGCAAACTTCACCCATTTTTCTCATTTTCATTGTTGACATCATGACACAATTTGTGCATAATCTTGACTTAAATCACTTTCCATATTGATATTTTCTTTTTAAAGGTTACAACAATATTGTTTCGAGCTCAATAATCGAGCCCAATGGTGGCTATCATGGATATCACTCTTTCTTTCATTGGGATTCTTGATACATGTTTTCCATTCAATCTTTATCATCTTCTGAACAATGAGAAAATGGTGTGCCCACAATAATTGACAATTTTGGATTATTGACAGGTTTTTCCTGTATGCATTGATGCTTACGTATAGATGACCCATTTTTCCTTTACATTCTTTTCTTTGGTGGATTTTTTTTGATATTTCATTGGATTTGTGTTTGATGGATTGATCTCTGCTTTTTCATGATGCCTTAAATTTTTTCACTCGGTCTGTGTTTGGTGGATTAATCTATGCTTTTGTAAGTGAGATGCAAAATTTGAATAATAGACCAACAAAAGAAAAGGAGATGGACTCAAATCTTTTAAACAAACACACATATTTTCTACGTAAGGTATAGATAAAACAATTAAATTATTTTCCAATAGGCTATATATTGTAAGTTATAGATAAAGAAATTAAATCATTTTCCAATAGGCTATATATTGTGGGCACAACCCACTAGAATTGTCTCACACCAAGAAAATCAACTTTGAGGCAATTTTGAATAACTAATTTTTTCTTTTCATATTTTTATATCTTCTTTCAATTACTCTACTTTAATTTACTGTAAAAAGATTGAAGCAACAATTGAAGGAGATATTTTACTGTGGTAGGGTTTCATAGTTTTTTTTTGCAAACTTCACCCATTTTTGCTCATTGTCATTGTTGACATCATGACACAATTTGTGCATAATCTTGAGGTAAATCACTTTCCATACCGATATTTTCTTTTTAAAGGCTACAACAATATTGTTTCGAGCTCAAGAATCAAGCCCAATGGTGGCTATCATGGCTATCACTCTTTATTTCATTGGGATTCTTGATACATGTTTTCCATTCAATCTTTATCATCTTCTGAACAACGATAAAATGGCGTGCCCACAGTAATTGACAATGTTGGATTATTGACAGGTTTTTCATGTATTTATTGATGCTTACATATAGATGACCCATTTTTGCTTTACATTCTTTTCTTTGGTGGAAATTTTTTTATATTTCATTGGGTTTGTGTTTGATGGATTGATCTCTGCTTTTTCATGATGGCCTAAATTTTTTCACTCGGTCTGTGTTCGATGGATTAATCTATGCTTTTGTAAGTGACATGCAAAAGTTGAATAATAGACCAACAAAAGAAAAGGAGATGGAATCAAATCTCTTGATGAGAAGTATTGAATAAGGCTTTATCACTTTTAATTCACTTTTCTCTACATTAGCCCTATTTCAATTTATTCGTTATGTTGTCTAATTTATTTAGCTTAATTTTATTAAGCATTGTTTTTTGAGTTTATTAAAATTTAGCTTTCAAAACAAATTTTATGAGTCCCTGCCTTGTAGAGACTCTACTTTTAGCTATGTGCTATATTTTCCCCTTGGAAACTATGAGAGGCAAAATATCAAATGGGAATCTAATGATTTGTGAAATTTGTAGTTTCTTGAAGATAGATAATTATGTAAGGCAAGAGAATTTTCCAATGTATATCACACAAGTAAAAACTTGAGGAATTTAAAAACAATTGTGTAGCATGAAATGAATACAAATAGGTTTGGAAATTCCATGTATACTTATAAAATATATCAAACAATTGCATGGAGATTTTTTAGAAAACATGGATTTCTCTTTTAATTTGTAGGATTCTGTAGGTTTTCTTTGTCTCTGTCCACAACATGATTTTACAACCATCAATATTTTATAGGGTTTCAAAATATGACAATTTATGTGTTGGATGTAAGTGCAAAGCTTTTTGGCACAACTTGGGTCATATTGGAAAGGTTTTTATCGAATGTGTAAAATTATTGATTTACTCTATTTACAATTTACATCTTTATATGGTTCTAGAATCTATACCATCAGGCATAAATTGCAACAAAATTTCCAGCAAGGCTTTTGTGTGCATAATTTTTAAAGGTGAGCACAAATCCTAAATTTTCTCTAATAGAAAAAAATGTTAAAATTAGCCTAAAATTATAAGTTTTCAAATTGAACTTGGAAAAGTCTCAACTCTAGACAAGGAATTGCCCCTTAATAGATTAAAAAATGATCCAAGTTTGATATTTGATAAAAAAATAATTTGAGTTTGGAAGTTAGAAATAGCGAGTGACCAAATGAATACTATCTTACATGTTGGGTTGCTAAGTACTCCGGAATTGAGTATGTCTGAGCCGAGATTCACATAAGTGACACTTTTAAAGACTTATCCATAGCTATTGCGTAAAAGCACAAAGGTGTGTCACACTTGTGACCAACTAAATAGTTCTGAGGGAAACATTTTCAATCAAAGAAGTTTTGGCTAAATAGGTTTTGACCGAAACCACATGGCCTATATGTGGCACACAGAGTTTTGGCCGAATATGTTTCGCTCGAGTCCAAAAAATTTAAAATTTTCCCTTTGCCGCTTTGAAATTGGCTTATTTTATATGCATACTTTTGATAGAAAGGTTTTCAGTTGAAACACTTTCTACTGAAACTATCTATGTGGTATTCTAGTTGGTAGCCAACTCAACTTTTTTGAAAATTTTCTAAAACTTTCAACTTCAACTAAGTATTTCTTTAGTCAAAATGATGTTTTAAAAAATAAAAATAAATTACTATTTTGTAGAGCTCGGAGTGGTGAATCCAAATATGCTATTTTTTAATATTTTGTTTATTTTTAATATATTTGATTTTTAAAATAGTGCAAGTAGGTTAAATTTAAAAAAAGAGGCATATTAGAAATAAAAAAAAAAATAGTAAAACATTTTAATTTTTTTTGAAAAATATATGGTGCACTAGAGAGAGAGTCCTCTTCAAAAGGTATATATTTTTTTTGAAAATGATAAAAAAAATAGACAATAGTTTTTTTTTTTTTGATAAAAGTGGCAAAGCCACTGAAATTTTATTAAAACTAAAAAAAATTACATCTGTTTAGAATAAAAACTCAATACTATGTTTACTAGGAGAGCCAAGAGAATCCAAATGTAAGAAAGCATACTCAGTGAATCCCAACTAGAAGCAAGAACCCAAAGATGATAGACTAAGAGACCACCCACATCAAAACATACAATTTTCCAACATGGTATTGATTGGGGTATTTAGTGATTTTTCATTTTGTCCAATCTATGGTCTTCATGATAATATTCCCACCTTTCTGTGTATGGGAAAACTATTTTCTTTGACATACTGCACTGCTCCAAGTATATCACGATTTGGTAAAGGCATAACATTCTTCACCAAAAGGAAATTATCTCTCCACACAGTGTCAATGCCTTTAGTATCAATTTTGTCATAGGTCTCTTGCAAATATGGGGAGTAAACCTTTTTAAACTCCAATTTAGTAGACTTTGTAAATGTACCACTGATATAATCCAAATGTTGTTTTTTTAGGGATGCCAACTATTGTCTATTTTTTCTTTGTAACACCCTTTATAAAAATAGACAATACTTAACATCCAATGAAAATTGTCAAATTCTGAAAAGTTCGACTTTAAAATGTTATTACAAGAAAAATATACATCAACTGCCCTTGCTATCACTGCAAGACTATTTTATCTCACTACAAATCTACTTGCTATCACTGCAAGTCTTTCTCAAATGTGTTCTTCAAATTCCCATTGATCCCCTTTTATACTTTTCTCATTGAAAAAAAATGGCCATGATTTAATCTCAATTAATGGCTATGATCAAATAGACTCTAACAACCCTAATTAACTAGATTCTAGAAGTCTCTAGAGGAATCAATTAATTAATTACATAATTATCTAGACAACTAAGTCCTATCTAGAAGTCTCCAGAAAAAAATAAAATAATCTTGGGAATGGAGATAACAATTGTTTGAGCTACAAAAATTAACACTCCCTCTTAGTGAGGAAGGTGTTTTGCATGACACCCAACTTATCTCTGAGAAGATGAATTTCACCTTCCCTAATGCCTTTGTCAAAATGTCTGCTACCTACTAATCTATAGGTATATACTATAGCTGAACAATCCCATGCTGTACACAATCCCTGATGAAGTGATACCTGATATCTATATGCTTAGACCTATCATGAAACACTAGATTCTCAGATAACTTGATGCAACTCTGATTTTCGTAGTGTATCACCATAGTCTCAAGCCTCTGACCAAACAAGGCTACCAACAACTTCCAAAGCCATATCAGCTCACACGTCGCCATGCTAGCTGCTATGTATTGTGCCTCTGCAAAACTCAAAGCCATAGACTTCTGCTTCTTACTGTACCAAGATACAAATCCTGATCCCAAACTGAAGCAACACCCTGAAGTGAATTTTTTATTTGTTGTACTTCTTGCCCAATCTGTGTCAATATAGCCTATCAACCTAACACCATCACCTCGAGCATATTTAATCCCATACTCGATTATACTGTGCAAATACCGCAACACATGATTTTTCGTTGTCCAATGCACTCTCTTCGGCTCAACCATGAACTGACTAAGATATTTTACTGCAAATGATATATCTAATTTGGTGTTGACCAAATACATGAGAGATCCAATAAACTTCTTGTATAAGGTGGGGTCTACATCCTTCTCCCTGGATGTATCTACCTTCTTCCAATTCATGATCATAGGAGTAGACATGGCTCTGCAATTCTCCATCTTGAACCTCCTCAATATTCGATGCAGTATTTCCCTTGTCCAAGAAAAATATCTCCATCTATCTGCCATACCTCCATGCCTAGAAAGTAGTGCATAAGCCCCCAATCCTTCATCTCAAACTCTACTACAAGGTCCCTTTTGCACTCCTCTATGAGCCCCAATGAACCTATCAAAAACAATTCATCCACCTATAGAACAAGAATGAGAACCTCACCCACAACCACCAAGTAGTAGAGGTTAGCATCTTCTTCACTCTTCACGAAGCCCATTCTCTGCAAGTATCTATCAATGCGCTCATACCACGCCATGAGAGCCTACTTGAGTCCGTACAAATCTCTCTTCAATATGCACATGTGGGTTTCAATGTTGTGTGCTACAAATCCCTCTCATTGTTCTATGTATACCTCCTCTTTCAATTGACCATTAAGAAACATTGTCTTAACATCCATTTGATGGATCTTCCATCCCATCTATGCTACAAGTGAGATCACAGCTCTTATAGAAGTATACCTGGCCACTGGAGCAAATTCCTCCTTATAGTCAATTCCCTCCTTCTAAGAGAACCCCTTGGCCACAAACCTTGCCTTGTATGTCTCTATGCTACCATCTTCACCGTGCTTGATCTTATAGATCCTACATGATCCAACCATTGCCCTATCTGTTGGTCTAGGCACAACCTCCCACACATCGTTCTGCACTATTGAGGTATATTACTCAACCATTGCATCTTTCCATACCTGCTGCGGTGTGGCCTCTTGATAGCTAGAAGGATCACTATCTACCAACTAGCTAATTAATGCCATATAGTCATTATACCTAGTTGATTGTCTGTGTTGTCTATTACTCATCCTAGGAGCTCCCACAAACTCCTGAGTATCCCTATGTGTCTGTTGGTTCTTGCTACCAACTGTAGAGGATGAACTATCAACCTCCATGTCTCCCTGATGCATCTCTTGGATCTGCTGCATCCGTTGCTCCATACTCTATGAACTCTCAGCACCTGAGCTTGTGCTTGTACTAGTAACTATACTCGAGCTTTTTTGCCCTTGATCTAGTTGAACGATCCTTGGAGCTTTTGTTGGTTGCTCACTCTGATCATCTGTTGGAAAATCTTTGCACCTCCTAAATTCCTTGTCCTCCATGAACTTGACATAACACCTAACAATAATCCTCCTGGCCCCTAGAATAGATATATAATATGCCTTTGACGTTTCATTGTACCCCACAAAGTACCCTTTTTTTGTAGTCTGATCTAACTTGGAATGTGTAGGCCCTAGAATGTGACAATATGCCAAACTCCCAAATATCCTGAAGTGGCTAACATCTGGTTTCTTCCTTGAGAATGCCTCCTTTGGTGTCATCTTTCCCAATACCTAATGTGGAACCGTGTTCTGTATGTATATTGTTGTACTGCATGCCTTTGCCCATAAGTAATGTGGCATATCCTGGTCATACAACATAGCCCTTGTCGCCTCTGATATAGATCGATTCTTCCTCTCAGAAACCCCATTCTATTGTGGGCTGTAAGGAACAGTCCACTCTCTCTTGATTCCTTCCCTGGTATAAAACACCTATAACTCTTTCTCTTTGTACTCACCTCCATTGTCTGACCGAAGAACCTTTATCTTCCTTCCTGTTGAATTCTCCACAAGAGCTTTGAACTCTTGGAAGCAACTGAAAATCTCATCCTTGGTCTTCAAGAAGTATATCCAGGTCTTCCTACAAAAATCATCAATAAAAGTAACAAAGTACTCATATCCTCTAAGAGACTTCATCGACATTGGTACACATATATCTGAATGTACTAGATTAAGAACACCCTTAGATCTGGTGTCACTCCTTGGAAAAGTTTCTTTTGCAAACTTCCCCAATACACATCCCTTACATACGTCATCATGCTCTGTGCTCACCTCTAGAACACCTGTCACAATCTCATGAAGCATTTTAAGTGCTCATGATGTATATGACCCATCCTCTTATGCCATAGCTCTCCTTGATCTCTAGAATTATTGTTGCTCATCAGTTCCTTATGAGTATCAAACTACAACCTGTAAAGTTGGCCACTCCTAACTCCAATAGTTATGGGTGATTTCCAATCCTTATGCTTGATTAACACATTCACCCCTCTAAAGAGTACATTGTAACCTTTATCTTGAAGGACAGAAACGAAAATAAAATTCATACCCAAGCCTAGCACATGCAACACATCATGAATGGGAATTAGCTTGTCATTCTCCCTCTGAAATAGAATAGTCCCTTTCCCTTGACTGGATTGAGCTTGGACATGTTCCCCATGGAAATCTAGATTTTGATGTCCTCCTCCTTATAACTGGAGAAGTACTCTCTAACTCCTGTCATATGAAATGATGCCCCACTATCTATATACCAAACACCCTGTGATGTTGAGCTTACCATACAAGCTATGAGTGCAAACTCATCCTCCATTCAGCTAGAGAGCTCATCTATGCTTGTTGAAGTTGTTGTCTGCTTCTTTCCCTTCTTATCATTCTTCTTCCTTTGTGGGAAATCACTGAAATAGTGGCCAAACTCATGACAACCATAGCACTTGATCTTTGACAAGTCCTTCTTCTTCTTCTCCTCACTTTGTGGATTTGATCCTTTGCAAGACCCCTTCTTCACTTTCCCCTTTCTTGCTAGGGCAATATGTTCCTGTTGTACCTCACTTTTCTGACTCTTATTGTTGGTTCCACTGACAAGACTAAGCCTAAGCTCCTCTTGAGTGAAATCACTCCATATTCAATCCCACCTTGGTAAGGTGTCTCATCCATTGATAACTTGAACAAAGAAATCCCACTGCTTAGTAAACCCATTTAGGGCTATTCACACTAGCTCATCATCATCTGGTTTATCTCCAACAACTGCCAACTCATCCTTGACAAGTCTGAGTCTGGTGAGGTAACTTGTAATGTCTTCTCCCTTGTTCATCCAGGTGTTCCTCAACTTTTCTTTGAGAATCAACTTTCGATTAGTGGTAGCATTCTGGTACAGATTCAGAATGACATCCCACATCTTCTTTGTTGTATCTAAATCTATGACATGTGGCACAATATGGTCCTTAACACCATCAAGGATCAACCTCCTTGCCTTGGCTTCCTTGTTATATGCTAAGAGCTATGTTGGATCTGTAGGTATAGATACAACACTAGTCACATATTCCTTGATACCATTCTCTTCCAGCAATAAAGAAATTCTGGCTTTCTAGACACCAAAATTTGAGGCTCCATCCAATCTGTCATGATCTCTTAAACCTGTTGAGGCCATCTCAAAAGATAATAATAATAAAAATAATTTTGAAGAGGTAGCACTAGGTTTTATAAACCCTCAATTTTTTCTTCCTGTGTTGAGCCTTGTCTACCCTCAGATCAGCTCTAATACCAAGTGAAAATTCTATTGCAGTTATTGACTATTAATCTCCTATCTAATATAGATTATTTGATTGCCAAAAATTAATCCATAGCAAATATTGAAAAATAACACAACTACAACTTCACAAATAAACTCACAGGAATATAGAAGAAACATGCAAAATAATGAACACAATATTTTTGGACAAATTGTCCTTGGAAAAACCCTAAAGGGAAAACCAGTATTGTAGATGAGGAATTTTATTAAACTTTAGCAAATTAAGAGATACATAAACTGCTTGCCTTTGACTGGTAGAGCTCCAACAATAATCTTCTTTGGAAATTCTTCCCTCAATTTCTCCTTTCGAAATTCCATAGTTGTTGTCCCCAATGCTATCACTGCGCCCTTGCTATCACTACAAGACTATTTTCTGTCATTGCAAATCTACTTGCTATGAATGCAAGTCTTTCTCAAGTGTGTTCTGCAAATGCCCATTGATCCCCTTTTATTCTTTTCTCATTGAAAAACCAATGGCCATGATTTAATCTCAATTAATGGCTAAGATTAAATAGACTCTAACAACCCTAACTAATTGAATTCTAGAAGTCTCTAGAGGAATCAATTAATTAATTACATAATTATCAAGACAACTAACTCCTATCTAGAAGTCTCCAGAAAAAAAAAAATTTAACAGAGTGAATATCCATTACAAAATAAATATATATTTTTTAGGGTAAAAGGAAAAATATGCCTATATATATTAATTTATAAAATATAGAGTACATTTCAAAATGCCAAATTTTAATGTCAAAATGACTGAGAGTATTAACTTAGAGCCCATTAACCATAGCTAAATTGACCATAAATTAAAAGCAACCATTATCCCCTTTTACATAAGGTATGAATGCTATGCAATTTTTTAATAAAATGTAATATAAATTTTATATGATTTTGGAATTTTTGGGTGAGAATTGTTATCTCCTAGAAATTCCCCCTATGCAAAGTTATAAAAAATGAGCTTTCTAGAGAAACATGGGATCATTCCAAGGCTATGGGTCACCTAAAGTTGAAATGAACCTTCGGAGAAGGCTGGCTTCCTTTGTGTTATCACTTAAACTACTAATTTTGTAAGGGAAAGGGAGAAGGAGTACATGAAAATTGAAACTTAAACCTACGGTGATACACCAAATTGAAAAGAGCAAAGGGATACTTAGGTTACACTTGAAAATTGACAATGACCATAAGATTACACATCAAATTTTGTAAGCTTGTCATTAATACCTCACAAATAGGTTCGATTCACATATTTTCAAGAAAGGAAAATACTTTCTCAGACTATAATCCATGTAAGGTTATATAAACATAGTTTGTGATTCATAAAATGATGCTTTTTTTTGCAAAGGCATGAAACACAAGATAAAGTTATAAAGGAATGAAAGAAATTCACAAAAATAACCTGATCATGAACCTGAAATGCACAACACTTCGCAAGAACAAGATGGTAATTTGAATCATCCACAATGATAAAGGTAAACTCTATATATTATGCTCTGAAAGAGTTACAAATTTGTGCTAATTTGAGAGAGGACTGTAAAAGTCACAGACTTCAAAAAAACATCTGGAGAACTCTCCTTACACTAAGGCAAAAAAATTCCATATATACAAAAGTGTGTCAGCCCCTTAGGGCTCACAAAAATATCAGCTTGTAAAAAGATCTGTCCTTAGATCTTTTTCTACATTGAGTTACTTCTCCATTCAATGTGTGACCTTGCTGTCCATGTCAGTGTGAAAGATTGCCCTCAGAGAAGCCTTCAGATCTTTTGCAACATTAACTTTTGGTCCTCGTGTCCCCCTCTAACCTCCTTGGCCGAGCTGCTTTGAATGCTTCTAAGCTCAGGGCAGATCCACGTTGTGTTCCCCCTATTGATACTCTTGGCACTGGTCAAGCTACCAACGGTCCACCTGTAGCTCCCACGGATTGGTTGAATAGATGCCACACAAGCTGCTTCGGGTGGTCAAAGCTCTTCATCAGAATTGCATCTCGGTGAGACACTAGAAGTGTCTCGCAGATGCAATTATGCCCCTCTGCAACTATCGGCATAGAAAACAACTGTCACTAAGAGTTCTCATCAAGCCACAAAAGTTATATTGAAATTTCCTTTGTCATCACCCAGGACATTGGTAAGATGCTATAGCGAGCCCTTCAAGAGTCATACCGACATCACCACTTCATCGCCTAGTCATCTGCATTCGACAAGAGCTCCTTCAGTCAGCAAGAGGTCATACCACTCTTTGTGAGTTATATTATTGTGCTCCTTCATCGGTAGGACATTCATGTGTTGGTGAGAGCTCATGCCGAAGGCAATATACTATCGGCGAGCCCATTTCATGGTTGGGGAGACTTTCTCCTGTCGGTAGGACCTTTTAGCAATGTACAACTCTCTCGGCGAGCTCACCTCATTTTGGGGAGACATCCCTATGTCAGCGAGACGTTACGGTGAGCTCCCTCATTCTCCTTGAGCTCTCTTCATTTTGCTGAGACCTCCATCCTTCAACGAGACCTTTCTCTGAGCACACCCCGGTCTCCCCGAGCTCTGATCATATTTCGATGAGACTGGCATAGGTCAGAAAGAGATCTCGCCAAGCTCAAAACACTATGTCAATCCTCATTTTGCTTCAGCGACACCACCCTCAGTTGGGGAGACATCTCCCCGAAGACATCACCATTTCCTGAGCTGACTTCTTGTCACCGAGACCTTGGCTTGTCGGCCAGAGCTAATATCGATGCCATTCTCTCTCGGGGAGACCCTTTTTGTCAGCGAGACTCCTATTGAAAGAAAAACACATATCGAGACCCCTTCTTCTCTAGGCAAGACCACCTCCATTCGCTGAGACATCACGACGACTCTACCTTCCTTCGCCAAGCTCACCTCTTGTCGAGGAGACTCCGCTTGGTCGCCAGGACATTATAGCGAGGTCCTTCTTGTCTCCCCGTTGACACCTCTTTTCTCTAAGACCACTCGTTTGTCACTGAGACTTCATAGCGAACTCCTCCATTCTACCCGAGCTCACTTCATTTCATCAAGACTCCTTCCTTTGATGAGACCTTTCTCCAAGCACACCCCGGTCTCCCCGAACTTTGATCATATTTCGATGAGACTCCCATGGGTCGGTAAGAGATCTCGCCAAGCTCAAAAAACTATGTCGATCCTCATTTTTCTTCGGTGAGACCACCCTCGATTGGGGAGACATCTCCCCAAAGACATCACCATTCGCCGAGCTGACTTCTTATCACCGAGAGTTTGGCCTGTCAGCCAGAGGTTATATCAATGTCATTCTCTCTTGTCGAGACTCCTACTGAAGGAGAAACACATATCAAGACCCCTTCTTCTCTTGGCGAGACCACGTCCATTTACCGAGACATCACGGTGACTCTACCTTCCTTTGCCGAGCTCACTTCTTGTCGGGGAGACCCCGCTTGGTTGTCGGGACATTATGGCGAGGTCCTTCTTGTCTCCCTGTTGACACCTCTTTTCGTCGAGACCACTCGTTTGTTTTCGGGACTTCATAGCGAACTCCTCCATTCTGCCCAAGCTGGCTTCATTTCGTTGAGACCCCTTCCTAGTTGGCCAAACCTTATGCCGAAGGAAAAATCCTTTGGCAAGCTCGCTATCGGTGAGACTCCTTGTTAGTCATCGAGACCTTATGCAGAAGGAAAAACCTTATGCTGATGGTGAAACCCCCTTTGGAAAGACTCCACTTGGTCGCTGAGACCTCAAACTGAACACAAACCATTCTCCTCGACGTCGGCCTGGTGAATAACTGTCGGTGTGACAACCACGGGTCGGGAAGACCTCACAGCGGGCGACAAGACCTTATGCTGAGAGCTCCCCAATGAACAAATATGTGAGGTACCTTCGGTGGGACATCCCACACGGAGAGACCCATAAAGAGTCATATCGACCCGAATGTCCTGGCGACTGGTGCATTCGAACAAATTGAGGACACTGCTAGTCGGCAAGACAATAGTGGGGTTTTTTCGACTTTCTTCTCTGATGGATTTTATGCCAAATCTGACTGAGGTGAGGCTTTCCAATTGAGCTCCCTGTGAAATTTCATCAAATGAATGACCTAACCCTTAATGCAAATGTCCCATTTGGCCCTTATGAATACTTGAAACATAGATTTCCCAACTGATTTAGGCTATAGGTGAAAATTGGGCAACAAGAATCACTCTACATATTTTAATTTAGCTATACAAATGTAGATTTCAATTGTTTGCATATTTTTTATATTTTGTAATTGTAAAGAAGATTATTAGATTTATTAAAAATAAATTACTTAGTAGAATCTTAATAAATAATATAATTTAATACTATCAAAACTAGTTCCTTCATGTCACTAGATTTCATGCACTTTTTAATATATCTATGTAGATTTTAATTATATTTATTTAAAATAAAAAAATTCACCGTACTCATTCAAAATCTTCATCCTAAGACTTGTGCTCCCTACAGAATAACTAAATACATCATTATGTAGGTTTGATGTAAAACCTTACAATAAAAAAAATAATTTCAGTAAACATTTTAATATAATAAAATTACATGTAGATTTTAATTATACTTGTGGCATCTTAAATATATATCTTTCAAATCTGAAATAGATTATAATATTAACTAAAATATAATAGATTTCACTTGTATATTTTTTATTTTGAAAATTATAGAAAAATAAAAATAACTTTCAAAGTAAAGAATATGAAATAAATCATCACTAGGAGACCATTGTAAAGAGTGCCCTATTTCTGAAAAGGAATGTAGGAATATAGTCTCCTCCAATTTTGTATCTAGTTTATGTTTGATAGAAAGGCTATAATAGGATCCTAGTTTTGAAGGAAGTTAGCCATAGGAAACAACGATGGATTTATCCAAAACATATACAATGTAACCTTTTCTGTCTCATAATATAATGGAAGTAGTCCCCATATTTCTTAATTAAAAAAATAAATAAAATAAATAAAATAAATAAAATAAATAAATAAATAAAATGTTTTTGGGGTGTAGATAGGTTGGTTGATTCATTGAAAGACATGAACAACCATCATAGGTTCAAACCCTGACTTATCCAATTGTGCATAGTGTGGGATAGTTGTTGGGCTTCGTGGGGACTAGGGGACTAGCTTCAGCTTGCTTGGATTGACCCAACGACAAGGTCATAGTGCTTATGAGCCAAAGACACTTCTAACATACCCCAGCGCCCCCCCCCAACCCAAACAAAAAGAAAAAAAAAAGAAGGGTCTATCTGTATATGTAGCAGTTTAAAAACTTAATATTAGTTGTTTTAATAAAATAAATTTTCAATTGAAAGTGAAAATAAATTGTTATTTAAGTACATAAATTGAAAAAGATAATGCTAATTCAATCTTTAACTTTGTATAGAAATAAAATCAAAACACACCAAATGTAATGTAAAAATTTCTATACAATCCTACAAAACATAAAGTTAGGCAACCACTCTAGTTGGGATTACACCCCTCCAAAAACATCTTACAAATCATTAACTAAATATGTTCAAACTTTGAAATATATGTTGTGTTTTTCAACCTAGAATTTCCTTAATGAACAAAGCTTACAAAAGGTAAATAAATTTGAAACACAAGGTTGAAATGTGAAAGTGAGTAGTTATTATGGGAATGCTCATGG
Source organism: Sequoia sempervirens (assembly GCA_007258455.2). Taxonomy (NCBI): domain Eukaryota; kingdom Viridiplantae; phylum Streptophyta; class Pinopsida; order Cupressales; family Cupressaceae; genus Sequoia; species Sequoia sempervirens. The sequence goes on along the minus strand of VDFB02128519.1, from coordinate 1,063,680 downwards.
TAATTGGTGGTTCATCTTGGCATGTTAGTGTATGGTAAAATCATGATGCAATGCCTTTCAAATACATTTTTTTTTATGGAAAATAGCTACCACCCCATTGTGTTTTCCAACCTACACATGTTTAGTTCATGATTTATAAGATGGATTTTAAATTTTTGGCCTTCACAGTCTATTCATAATTTAATATGTTTTAATCATTAAGATTCCTATTGCTGAATTTTTTAAAAATAAATTATTTTTAGTAGAGAATACATTTAATTTAAATTTTAAGTTGTCACTAAAAATTGAAAGACTTGTTGGTTGTTAATATAGATAATATTAAGGGATTGCGACCCAAAAAGTTACGGAAAGGATGAACTAGAAGGAGGCTTCAGAAGACCTTGATGTGTAATACCCCCATGTTTCTGATACTATTTACTACTATTGTCTGCTTTATATGTTAGTGTGATACTGAATTGTGATGGTGACTGATTCATCGTTTTGGTGTGTGTGGTTGTGTAGTTTAATTGATTACTACAATTGACATTTTTATTGTGATTTATGATACTCTATGTGTAGGGTTTGGATTATTCTATTAGGTAATGCTTTCTCTCTAATGTTTTAAATGTCGATGTGATAATCGTATGGTGATCATGTGATTTGAATTCTGTGTTACTTTATAATGCAATGGTTTAGCAATTAGTTATGATGCAGTAGTTAATTAGAATATTATCTTATGATCAATTGGTTAGAAATGTTAGTGGTTATGGATATTGTAATTGTTAGAATGGATTAGGTGAGAGGACAGTGTAGCATCACTCGTTCACAAGTGCCCTGCTACACTGCAATTCCTTCTCACGGTAGGATGTTGAATTATATATATATATACATGTGCTACTTGACGTTTGCTTGGATGCAGGATTGCAGGATTAAGTCTCGATTCCACCTGCTTCGGCAGGACAGAGCGAGCAATAAACTAGCCCAACGGGTAAAATTGTTGAAAAAAGGGAGTAGGTTTGGAAGCGTCCCCGTCCCAGTCCCGTCGTCTGTTGTTAGTCGCAGCTTTGACTGAAGTTTTGTCTTTGTCCTGTATGTAGTCTCATGTTGAGTATTTATTTTATTCTTGGTTAGTGTTTAATTAATTAATCGTATTTCATAAAATAATTAATTAATATTGCATTGTATTATTTGATTTAATCGAGAGTTAGAAAAATGTTAAAATTAAATAAATAATAAATTAAAAGTGATTTAATTAATTAAAAGTGAAAATAATTATAATTAAATTAATATAGTTGAGAGTAATTAAATATTATTTTTATTAATATTAAATTAGGAAATTATGTGAAGATAATATCTAAATTTAAATAAATTATTTAATTAAAATTTTAGATAAATGTGAGCTTTTAAAAGCTGGAAAAGGACCAATAAAAAAGAGGCTTTTTGGAAAAAAGGAAAAAGATTTATGGATTTTAATTGGTGATTTATTATTTTGATGAGGAAATGATTCACACACAAGTTTTCAAGTTTGGGTTTTGTTCGTAGTTTTAGATCTAGAAAAGAAAAATAAGAAAATAGTTTTTAGTTTTGAGTTTTGAGTAGTTTTGGAATAAAAATTATTGTGGAGTTTGGAAAGAAGATTGTTAGGAAAAGGGCGTTGAAGGAAGAGGATCGAGAAAAGAGAGCTGCAGAAAGAGATCGGGAGGAGGCTACAAAAGAAATTCTTCATCAAAGCGAAGCACTCCAGGTTTTCCTTCTGTTATTATTATTCTATTGTTTTTATAAACAAAATTAGGCTTACCGTGCTTTAATAAATTCCTTTGAAAGAAATTCTATGATTTGGGAACTTGTCTGTATGTAAACCTTTGAACTCTCTGTAGAAAAAACTATAGTAAAACCCTTTGAATATTCAATAAAATTTAGCTTGAAACCATTGTCCTGAAAAGAAAATCATTTGTTTTGTGGGTTAAACTTGCATAAATTTAGATTTGTCTGATATAAAATAAAATAAATGAATAAGAAAATCAAATCATCTGTAGAAAACTGGGGTAAGACCCTTTGAAATATATTTAATAAAATTTGTGTTCTAGAAATTTCAGTTGGAAAGAAAATCATTATTTTATGGCTTGAATTTATTTGCCAAATTTGTTTTGTATTTGATAAGAAAAATTTAATTTTTATATTACCTATTTTGTAAGATTCTGCATAAATATATGTAATTTTTATATACCTATATATGTGTGTATCAAATAAATAAATAAAGGTATGCTCCATATAATTTTCTTTTACCTGTGTACATTTCCCTGTGTGTACTGTGTGTGTACTGCGTGCCTAGTGGAATAAAAAATATATTTAATTCGTTTACAGTGAATAAGCGATACGTTTAAAAGAATAAATAAAAAATATATATATATAAAATATTTATTTTCATTACCTTGAAGTCCGAAATTTTCATTATGGAAGTTTTTAATATATAAAAGAAGTAAAAAAAAAATATAAATAAATAAAATAAAATCGAATTGAAATCAAGCAAAACTTTATTTATGTGTATAGGGAAGGGAGTGGTCGGCGGTGGCCGTACCACCCCCGACCCCCAGCGTACCGCAGGCTGGCAGCAGCCACTAGGCTGCGCACAGCAGCCTACGGCTGCTGTACGCAGCTTAGTGGGGCTGCGGCCTCCCTTGGGAGGTACGCAGTACCTCCCTTGGGAGGTGTGCAGTACCCTAAAGGGCTGCCTTGGTTTATATTTTGTTAAAACAAGTTTAAACTTTAAAATTCGTTTTTTTTTCTTTTTTATTTAAAATTTGTAAATTTAAGTAAATTAAATTTAACTCGAATTTAATTTATTAAATAAATTTTATAATTGGATTTTTTTTTTGTTAATATTTAGTTTATAAAATAATATGAATATATATATATATATTATATTATGTAATATATATTTAATATATATTATTTAATATATATATATTGGGCTTTAATTTATTTTTATTTTTTATTTTTATAATATTCGAGTGTGTATTAATTGGGATTGGTTTTATAAAATAACATTTTTGTAATAGGGTTATAATTAACCTTATTAAATGATTATTTTTATTTATATGAATGTTTGTGCAATAGAGTGATTTATTGTAAATATGAATTTTAATATGATAAAAATAGGAGAAAATTTCAATGATTAATGTAGTTGTGTAAATTATAATTAATTTTGTGCTTGAAATTAAATCGAATGGTTAAAGTTAAAAGTTAGGACGTTATAGTGTAACTGTGCAAATTTGAATTAAGCGATGTGTTTTGTGTTGAATCGAATATTCTCGAATTGTTGATTTATTTGTTTGATGAAACTGTTGAGTTTTGGAAATATTCTTGTATGGAGTTGTTTTAAGTACTCGTTTTCTTGAGGTTATTTGTTAAGTTGTGGTGGTATTCTCTTTATGGTTTAATCGTGTTGTATGGAAAACCCTAGATGCACCTTACTGTCCGTAAGAGTATAAATTATTGTTAAGGGCTTCCAGAGATGGAATGCGTGTCTGCCATGTTTCTTTTATTCCCCATGTCGGGCAATTAGGGTTAAGGGTATTGTAAGTCTTCCAAAGAAGTTTTCTTGAGTGGGATGTTATGTGTAGAGGTTCTTTTTGTATATCGCCTTGATGTATTGTACTATGATGTTGTACCCGGTTTCCACGAACGGGATTTGTGCCTCCTAGGAAATAGGGGTGGGTAATGAGTTTTGTACCTCCTTTGGAAGGAGTGTGTATTCGAATTGGATTCCTCCAGTAGTTGGAGTGGGTTTCCTTGTTTGGTTTCTCCTTGGATTGGAGAGTTTATGTTGTTTAGTTACCTATTGTGGTAATGTGCCTTGTGTGTTGTCGATAGGAGAGTGGCTCTTTGTGGGGGTCCGGCACACAAAGGGGCGCCAGGGTAACCTACCTAGAGTTTAATTAAGTGATAATCTAAATGAATTAATGGGGGGGCTTTCACATTAATAAAGATAAAAGAATGCCTCTCGTGAAGCAAGTGAATGATAAGGCTCGAGATGAGATGGGACGCATAGTTTTGCATGAGGGTCCGGCGACCGGTAGAGGCAAGCTAGGGTAACCCAGGATGGGGGTCCGGTAGCCTAGGAAGGTTGAGCCAGGGTAACTCATGGCAATTTATGCATGACACTCTTCTTATGTCAACAGTTAGCCAGTTATTGTGCGATGTTCATAATCTTGTTCTCTGGAAGCATTGTAACCTCATGTTAAGTGACTTGGTGATTGTAGTTGTGAAGTAATATTGTGATTGTAGTGGTTAAGTGCCTTGTTGTTGTCTCTTTGGTCCTTGTTGGATAAGGTCTTTGTTATTATGCCTTGAGTTCATTGAAGTTGTGCATGTGACTAGTTGTTATTTGGGAAGGTGTTATATTGTTATGTTCAGAAGTGATGTGTTGTTGTGCCTCTTGGAATGGTTGTTGTGAGTTTTCTAAGTGGTCTTGATGTTATGTGTTTGTTGGGAGTTAGTCTTTGTTGTTGTTAGGCGTACTTGGTCGGGGACCCTTCCTTGTCTACTCTCAGCACGGGGGTGGTTGGGTGGAACGTGCTTCGCACCCCGTTGGGTTTCCCTTTTCTGTTGCAGATGTATCTTTTACTTGCAGGTTTTGGCGGATGTTGATGATCCAGTATCCTTATGTACCAGATTGATGTATATACTTCATATGTAATATATTCATTGATATATTGTCTCCCACGTGTGTTGGGATGACCTTGATGTGATTTTTATATGTACTTATTGAGATGTGTTTCTAGTCAATTGTATTCTATTATCATTGGGATGTAATATTTATTCAAGCCATGTATTTATTCAGGATCATTTGTTATAGTTGGTTATGTTGAACTGTATCTATCGAAAATATGTAATACTTTATATCTTTATAATTCCATGTATTGTCATATGTGCATATGTTATTAATGTGGATATAGTTGATGGATATTTTAAATGATGAAATGGGAATGATTAGATTTGCGTAATAGATTAATTATTATTTATTGTTATCGTTGTTATGGGTTAGTGTAGTCATGTCACTTCGTGTACCCCATTGGAACTAGTTGTGCCTCATGATACAATGTTATGTTATAATACTTGAGAATGTTTATTATATTCTTTAAAAAAAAAAAAATGTTTTTGTTGTTATTAGTTCCTTTGGGGTTCACATGGCGGGGCGTGACATAATTCATAAACATGAAACTATTCTTTGCTGATGAGCATGTTGCTTTTGCAGGTGGGAATCTACATAATTGTAGTCATTAGATATGTTTATCATTGGATAGATATTTTCATAGCACATATTTCATTTAAAATTGTGGGGATGAAGAAACAAAAGAAGCTATTTTTTCTTGCAGAGTATGTCGGGAAGTGTTAGAAAACTCATGGCATTTGTCATGGCTTTAAAATTCATGGAATTTTCTAGGAAATTATAAGTTATTTTGTTTACCATGGATTTTATAACACTTTTGACTACATACTCTATAGGCCAATAGTGCTTTGGTGTGGATGCTATAGATTTACCACATAGTGATTATTTTGATTCCATGTTGTGTATACATCTACTTCAGCATGAGTGCTCCAGAAAAATATGTTCATCACTCCCAACTATATAATGCTAGCATATCAATAAATAGATTCAGTCAACCAATTGTAACTATCATTAATTATTTTTAGTTTCACATTGTCTTTATTGGTTTTGCACATATACTTAGTTACTTTTAATGCTTCCTTTTTAATTCCAATAGGTTGAGTAGAATATCTTTTTTTAAGTCAAATAAATCATTGTTTCCCCACAAAACAAGGCATACCTTTTAATTTAATTATTTTAGAAATGCAAAATATGTGTGTTGTGTCATCACATTCTTCTTCTTGCGAGCTTTGTTTATTTATTTTCCATCAAAGATGGTGTAAGTTAGTCTTCAATTGGACTATGCACATCTTTCCTCTCTAAGTGCTATTTTTTCTTATTCTGTTTGATCATCCATTTATTATTTTGTTTTAACTAAGTCCTTCTAATTTTGTTCATACACCAATTATAGAACATCCTTTTACTAGAATCAATCAATGAAAATCTAATATTTTTTACTTTCAATTTCCTTGTAATGGACTAATTTACAATCCTTTCTACTTGCGACCATTTTATTATACTACTACTAACCCATAAACTGTATGGATAATAATGCTTTTATTCACAAAATTATGAACTAAATACTACTTATAAAAAGTATTCATATATTAAAGATTTTTATTTTTTGAAAAAATCATTAGTGATGACCATCATAACTAATATCTAAATAAGAAATAATCACAATAAATAACATGAAAAGATCTCTCTTCTTCTTTAATACTCCTGGACATAGACAAAATAAAATTGTCAGAATCCTAGGTTGTAGGATGAAGTTTTTACCTGCCACCTATCTAGGTTTACCTTTAACCCTTAAACCCCTAGAGTCCTTTTGGATTTCATTGGTTGAGAGGCTTAGCAAGAAGCTTGATGGATGGAAAGGAGCTCTACTAAGTCAAGCCAGTAAACTACAGCTTCTCAAAGCTACTCTTCAGAATCTACTGATTTATGCTTTAAGCCTTTTTAAAATCCTTGCCAAGTTTGCAAATGCTATTGAAAATATTGAAAGAATATTTCTTTGGTTGGGTGTTGAAGAAAGAAAAAGGTTTCCTTTAATAGGGCGGGATCTGGTATGTAGACCTAAAAAGGCTAATGGTTTAGGTCTTAGAAAAAATAGGATGGTTAACAAGACTCTTCTTGCTAAACAAATTTGGAGACTATTTTTGTCCTCAAGGGAATGGACCGATATCTTGACAAGAAAATATTTGGAGAATAACAAATCTCTTATAATCATGATGGAATCACATCTTCTACCTAGAGGCTCAACTTGCTGGAATAACCTGATTGCTGGTAGAAAAGTGGTTGAATTAGGAGTGGGTTGGCAAGTCAAGAGTGGAAACCAAACAAGATTTTGGGATGATAAATGGTTGTTCAAGGAGCCCATTGCCAAAATTAAACCTTTTTGCGGGTGGGCTGAGATTTGTAAAGCTCTCTTTGGTTTGTATGTTAAATATTATTGGAAGAATGGAAAATGGGTGGATTTGTGTCTTGTTAGTCAGGTTCTTACTCCTGTTCAATCCTCCTTGTTGGCTATCATAATTTTCCATGATCAGACGGAAGACTATCTTGTTTGGAAAGATGACCCCTCAAGCAACTACTCTGTTTCATCAGCTTCTGCCAGGCTATATTCTGCCCAGGCTCCCCCCTTTCTGGTCAAATGCATGGATCAAACATCTGGTTCCTAAAGTCAACATCTTCCTCTGGATCCTACTTCAAAACAAAGTGCTCATGGTTGATAATCTTTGCAAGCAAGGTTTTCAAATACCCAATAGATGTTATCGGTGTAAGATGGAAGAAGAGTTAGTTTGTCATTTGTTTCTTCATTGTCCATTTGCTGCCTTGATTTAGGAAAGATTTCTCAGTTACTGGCAATTATCTTGGGTGTTCCCCTTGTCAATTGAAGACTTCTTCATCCAATGGAAAGCTGCTACTCACAACCTAGCACTTGAGTGTGGCGGCTAAAGGGAAATCAACAGGGGTAGTGGGATGTAGAGGTTATAAGGGATTCACTTTTGGGAATTTTTCTAGGTGTGATTGCTACCCCCTTTGGCTCACAAACCAATCACTTAGCTGAGGCTGTTAGAGCTTTTCATGTAATAAATTTGGCTCATAGTCTGAATTTTAAAAACCTTTGGCTTGAAGGGGACTCAAAAAATATTATTGAATGTCTTCTAGGTAGGTCACCCCCCTCGTGGACCATAAAGTCTTGGATTGATGATGCTATTTTGACCTTAGCTAAGTTTGATAATATAAAGATATCCCATGCCTATAGAGAAGCCAATGTTGTGGTGACCTTTTTTGTGAATGAAGGGGTTAAAAGTAATGGACAGTGCACATGGCAGAATATCAGTGATTTAGGTGTTAATTTATGAGCCTTATTGAACTATGATGTGTCACATGGGAAATATGTGCTTCACCTCAATAATGATGATAGAACGGGGTAAGTACATCACTATCATTAGATTGCATGGGGCCAAGCTAATTTTCTTGTCTTGTAAGCTTGCTCGGCATGATTTGTGGGCTCACAAGTTTGGCAGAACCATTTTGAACCAAGATTTCATCTTTGTCTGCATTACTATGCTTACTAAAATGGGAGGAGATAGAAAAAGAGTTGAGCCAGACAACTTCGAGATGCACACTAGAAACACTAAAGCATGGAACAAAGTTATAAGTGGGGGTTTACTCCCTTTTCTGGAAAAAATCCATGGGTCTAATCAGGAAGCTATAGAGCTTTTTGAGAAGAATTGGGACAATGGGGAAATAACCCTTTTTGGTAGGAAAGTTAAGCTTGATGAAAATCTCATTGCTGAAGTGACTAGTATGTCCACTAAAGGACACAAATTTTTTTGGGATAGGAATTTCTTTGATGAAGCAGTGGTCAGATTTATGAAGAAAGACAAGAAAAAATTGAAACTTGTGAAAGTTTCCAACAGTTACTTTGAGGATGACACCATTAAAGCTCTATGGATAAAATTTCTTCGCGTCATTATGGAGTATATCACCCTGGATGGTCGGTTCACTAGGGTCTATGGCTATAATTTTTCCTTGCTCAATCATTTTCACTATAAGGTCAAGGTTTCTCTCCCCTACTATTTACTTGTTCCTTAGGAAGAGTTTGGAAGACCATAAGAAAAACCCTAAAAGATATCCTATATTACATATTGGTCTAATAAGGTTAATTTTTGAACATTTCCAAAATATGTTGGCCCTTGCTAAACTAGATGCCTCTTTGGCATCTGAGCAGGATGACAGTGAACCTAGTTGTTTAGGGAATAAACCCAATTTGAGTCTGGTAAGGATGGTCCTAGATCCACCCTCTGTCCAAACTGGCAAGAAAACCCAAATCCATAATTCCTAGTCTGTTAAAGTTTGCCCTGCTTCTGAGCTTGGAAGATCTACTCCCAAAGCCAGAGGCACTGGAAAGAATTTCCCTTTCAAAAAACTTGTTTTGTATTCTGAAGATTCTCCAGATTCTAAGGACTCTAGCACAAATAATAATTCTTCCTTTGTTGTCCCATTGACGGACAAAGATGTTAGAACTGGGTCCCCTAGAGCCTCTGACCCTGCTAAAAGTTTCCTCAATCTTGATAGGGAACCTTTTGCTGATTTTCTGGGCATAGCTAGGAGTAATGTTGTGGACCATTTTAGAATGTCAAAATGGGTCTTTCATGAAATTAATAACTTGAAAATAAAAAATTGGGCCCTCTAGAGTAAATTGGAAGAAGTGGGAACTAAGGTTTCTGTGTTATGTAAGAAGGATGAAGAGCGTAATGAGAACATTGCTAGTAAAGAGATCTAGGACAATGTAGGTAAGAACAAAAGGATAGAAATTGATTTGGAAAAACTAAAAAATGTTGTGAAAATAATTACTAAATAGAATAACAGAATGGCAAGACATAATGCTACCATTATCAACTCAATGACTGAAAATTTGGATAAAGCTCAACAGGGGTCCTTGGTTGTTGATTTGGAAGAGGTGAAAGATAAAAACTAGGAAGAGGACATTGGGATTTCGAAGAGAAATAGGGCTAATCTAAAAAGGAAGGCTCCCCCCATGCCACATATGATTCAAACTTTCAAGAAGGGTGTCCAGGATATGCAGGATTTGGAGGCCGAGACTAAGATTGTTCTGAAGACTTTGGATTAATTGTTGCTGGTTTTTTGGTCTGCGTTTTGGTTGGCTCTTTGTTTGTCCTTCCTGGCTTTTTTGGTTGGCTACTATTTATGTAGAATTTTTCTCTTATTGCAACCTGTTTAATTCGTTGGACTTTTTTGTCCTCTTCTATCTTTTGTTGTAAACTTTATGGTTTTGGGTCCCTGTAAAACCCATTTTTTCCTTTATCAAAAACATGAAAGTAATAAATTATCTAGTATCACATAAGCATTATAACAAATATGCCATAACTAAACTTATGGAATAACTTTTTTAAAGAATATTTTTTTATTCAATATTACTGAATAATTTTTTTATTCAATAATAGTAATTAAAGGGATCACTAATAACTCTTTAAAAAATGAGAATTCTTTAATTTTCCATACTTTTTATAAATAGTATTTAATCCACAACTTGAAGTTTTCCATGTATTAGTATCCATATCTATCTTAAGATAATTAAATAATAATCACAATTGGTTGATTAACCTAGACAAAAACATCAAATATCGATGTGCATCTAGGCCTAACAACTATTAAACTAAAATTTTGAATTGTATTTAATTTTTCACATGTAATTTATTAAGAAAAAAATTATTGGAAAATAATTCTCCTAAGATTATTAATTAAAATCATTTAAAAAAAATATTGATATTAAAGTTATTAAATATTCCATATTAATAAGAAAAAATTTAATGATGTTTAATCACTTGAGATTGCAATTAATGGATACATTGTGAATAATGAACATGGCCTATGGTTTTATTTCACATTTTCATAATCAATTTCCAACTAAAAAATATTGATGTGGAAATGCAAAGATCAATTTTTAATTCTATGCAAATGGTTCTTAATCTCCCATGCATTGAATTATCTTAAGATAATTAAATAATAATCAATCAATTCATTGATTAACCTAGACAAAAATATCAAAGATCAATTTTTTGTTTTATGCAAATGGTTGTTATTCTCCCATGCATTGCCTTATCTTAAGATAATTAAATAATAATTAATCAATTGATTGATTAACCTAGATAAAAATGTCAAATATAGATGTGCATCTAGGCCTAACAACTATTAAACTAAAATGCATATAAAATTATATCATACCTTAAATTTTGGAGAGAAATCATTATTATTAACAAAACCAATTATTTGAAAATTTAAATTGTATTTAATTTTCCAAATGTAATTTATTAAGAAATTTTTTATTAATCAATCATTCTCCTAATATTATTAATTAAAATAAATTTAAAAGAATTATTGTAATTAAAATTATTAATGATTAATTGCTTGAGATTCTAATTAATGGATACATTGCAAATAATGAAGACGACCTATGGTTTAATTTTACATTTCCATAATCAATTTCCAACTAAAAATAATTGATGTGAAAACACAAAGATCAATTTTTTGTTTTATGCAAATGGTTCTTAATCTCCCATGCATTGCCTATCAAATAACAATAAAGAACTGGACTATAACATGGGGTTTAAAATGTTGTGCAATGCTTCAATTAAATGTAGAGATATAAAATAATTTCTTTCACCAAATTTAAGTGCTTTATAACATCTTCAAGTTACGTAAGTCAAATTCATATCTTTTAATGCACACGTAGCTTTTTTTAAATTGATCTATCCATCTAATTATCCATAAAAATATATAAATTGATTTTTGAACATCTTTGTTCATTACAATGCACTTGAAAAATCTTATCCTCAGGAAAATCCAAAGTCAAAATATTTTCCTCCTACTATAAACTACCCTCGTGTTATTCCATATTGGCTTATTAATATGCTTTCCCTTTTTTTACTCATTCAAACAATTGCAAATATTTCTCAATATTTATCTTCACATTGTATTACAAAACAAGTTTCTTCCTTGCTTCCCATTGAATATCCATTTGTGGTGGACCCCTATTGACTAATCGTTGAATGCTTGTGCATGCAACTACTAGTGTTTAAAAGTGACATTTTACTAAATTTTTCATATATTTAATTGGTAAGGTAAAAAAACTATGATGACATAGCTTAAAGCCTTAAAGTGACTAATTACATATCTGCTGTCCATAATACAAGTTTATTTCCTATATATAGTACTTTCTTGATGTGCAGACTGATGAGTCAAACTATTTGAAACAGTGGGTGGAAAATATTCTCTCTATTTTTGTTGTTATCTTGTTCAAATTATAAACCATGTGAATTTACTCAAAGATTCTACCAAACTTTATTGTTTTCTAAAAATATCACTCCATTTAAACATGAATACATGAAACCAAATACACCACTATGATGATATTCTCATTCACATCAGAAAATTTGGGAGCACTTAACATTTCTGTCAT
>VDFB02128519.1:939801-1051458 GCA_007258455.2 Sequoia sempervirens | reverse complement strand
TTTTATTTAATTGTTTAATAAAACTTATTTAATTTAATTTTGTTTTCTTTAAGAAATAATTAGCATACAATTTATTTGAAACTATTTATATATATTAACAAGTTTTTTATATATTTATTTATTTATATATAAATAATGATATATTGCTATATTATTATTAATATATAATATAAGTTATGGAATTTATTATAAAAATAAAATGTTTTATTTTCCAACCAATCAATTTAATTTTTTTATACAAAATACCATAAGACATACTTCTATTTTCCCCATTAATTTTACTTTCACAAGCATAATAACCATAAACATAGTCATCAATTAAATCATAATGCACAAATGATGTATTCATAGAACATAATGCAATCATAATCATATTGTGTAGGATGGATACAACTATGTGAATGTGTGTTCATCAAGTTTCCATCATACAAATCATTACCAAGTGGCTAGGATACTTCTACCTTAGCCATGTTCTTGCCTTCGACGTGTTCCTACACTCATTCACACTTAGATTTACATCAATAGGTTAGTCCATAAAACTATAGATGAAGCATATGCACATAACATCTCATCTCCATTTCCATTTTCATTTCAAGCATCATAACATCTAATTTTAGAAACACATTTATCCATAATCAAATAATTATAAGGTAATCAATCGAAAGTCTCAACCAGTTCTGTTTATTTATTAATTAAGTTTATGCAAGAAAAAATGATATGTTACATCCTTCCCCACTAGGAAGAGACATCATCTTGATGTCTTATTAGACACACTAAAATAATAAGAGTAGCACACCAATGTAACAAAGTATCACACTACATAAACAAAGTATATCAAAACTAAGTAGTCAAATGAGGAAAAGAATGATCCATATCCTCAACATTCTCCCATGTGGCATTATCCATAGAATATTAGTCCTATCTGACCTTATATTACATAATATCTCTATTGTGCAACTTAACATTGTGTCTGTCTAGAATTTGAATAGGCTTCACTTGCACCACTCTTGGATCTTGTACTTGTAAAGCATGTTAATCAAGTATATGGGTAGCATTAGGATGATGCATCTTAAGCATAGACACATGAAACACATTATGGACTCAAGTGAAAGCAGGTGGTAGAGAAATTCTATAAGCAACTGGGTTGATCACTTCCAACACATCAAATAGACCCACAAATCTACAATCAAGTTTGGATGATTTTCCAAATGATATGGAACTCTTATGAGGCTTGACCCTCAGAAACACTTTGTCCCCTGGTGAAAACTATCTAAAAGTCCTATTCTTATCCACATAACTCTTCTGCCTATATATTGCTTCTTTCAATATCCCCTTGATCAATCTTATTTGATCATCCATTTCTCTACACATATCTAGACCAATCATAATTTTATCTTCCACCTTATCCCAACTGATAGGTGTGCAACACTTTCACCCATAAAGAGCTTTAAATGGTGTCATCCCCAAAGATGCATGGTAGGAGTTGTTATAAGAAAACTCTACCAATGGAAGATACTCTTCCCATTTGTACTACTAATCCATACAATATATCCTAAGGAGATCATCTACTACTTGGTTCACTCTCTCTATTTTCCCATTCATTTGAGGGTGGTATGTCAAACTAAAATTCAACTTCATTCAAAATATTGTATTCAATGTTCTCTAGAATCTAGATGTCATGTGAATATCTTGATCTGATATAATCATCTAAGGTGCTCCATGTAAACAAAATATCTCTTAGAGAAACCTCATAGCCAAAGTCAATGAAGTGCACTACCTTGGTCAACTTATCCACAACTACCAAAATGATATCGTGCTTGTTCTTAGACATAGGCAGCCCTTGAATGAAGTTCATGCTAATCACTTGCCACTTATACTCAGGTATGTCATGTGGGTACAAAATCCTTGCTAGATGCACATGCTTAGCCTTGACTCATTGGCACTCCAAGCATCGAGCCACATATTCAACTACATCCTTCATGAGTCTTGTCCAAAAATATAGAGATCTCAATTCTGCTACCATCTTGGTTACTCTAAGGTGCCCTAAATAAGATGTTTTGTGGATTTCTTATAGGATCAATTTTCTCAAAACCCTTGAATTTGGAATGTACATTCTTCCTAGGTATCTTGAAATTCCATGTGATTCAAACACATAACCATCAAAAGGATGGTTTGTGGGGTTCTTCTCTAAGGCTTGCTTCACTCTAGAATAGTGATCATCTCCTTGTAGATTCTAAATCACTTGTTAATTCAAATTGTACCTTGATGTAGTTATGGTTGCTATATGCCTTCTTCTACTAAGTGCATTGGCCACTCTATTTTCCCTCCCCTTGATATACTTAATGCCAAAGTGAGGTATTCTAGAGTAGTCATTATTTTCCAAGGTATCAAAAAGTAAGTTTAGGCTAACATAGATATTATATTCAATGCATGAAATTATTGTCCAAGGGGTTAGCATGGATGGCGAGAAGATTAAGAAAATAATGGATTCGTATCCACCTAAGATTATATCACACTTGAGAGAGTTTCTAATTCTTTACAATTATTACAAAAGGTTCATCAAATAATTTTCACATCTAACTACTCCACTAACATGTATGATGAAGATAGGGGATTTCTCTTGGAGTAATTTAACATAGAGATTTGATAAGCTTGAGGAGATAATGTGTTTATGTCTCATTTTGGCTTTTCTAAAATTTTCACTTCCTTTTGTTTTAGAGTGTGATGCTTTGGCAAAGGGAATTGGAGTATTTTTATGCAAAAATAAACACCCCATATAATTTGTTGGATCACAAGACTTGTGTTCTTCTAGGCTAGACCCTTGGTAGACTAACTTATTAAGTTAAGAAAAAGGATTGAGGACAACAAACAATTATGTAGTGGGCCTAGGATAAAGCAATAGTTGATTATGGGCTAAATTATTTTTATCTATAGTCATAAATTAAAATCTTGATGTGCTCTAGAAAAGTCTTAGATTGTTTTGGATTATTTTCAAATGAGTGAATGAATGTTCTTAAATACAAGCACCAAGCACACCAATTAACATAATTACATGTTGAATTGACTCATGGAGGCTAGTGAAGTTGTCCATAATACATAAGTTTGAATTGTGAATTTGAAAAATAAAAGATCCGAATTTATTTGTGAAAGTGATCTCCATCAAATTTACACTTAAAATTTTGTTCTATAATGATAGAAAATAAGTTTAAAGATTACAGATACAAATCCACGATAAAGATTAAAATGTAAAATATTATAAATCAATCTCATAATAATTATACCAATAAATAATTATTATATTTACAACATACTAATCAAAATAAAATCAAAATATATAAATATATAATTTTCATCCTTACGAATATAAATATCATCTTTAAACACATGTGAATCAATTTATTTATAATTTAAATATATCTACCCAAAATACAACTGCCTACGTCAAATAGCACTAAAATAACCACGTTTAAAAATTAAAAAATATTAAAAATGCCATGAGCAAAATAACATTCAATGACAATAAAAATATTGGTTTGACAGCATATCCCGCGTGCAGCCCTTGCTCTTTCAAGCATGTGTAACTAAAATAATAATAATAAATAAGTAATATGTTTTAAATTTTAATTTATTATTTTTTTGGTTAAATATAAAAGTTATGGGTCATGGTTTTTATTCTATTTTAATTTTTTAAATTGAATATATTAAATAAAAAATATCTATATATTTTTTTAAAATTTATTTAAACATTAAAGATATTTTAAATAAATAAATTATTTTTTATAAGAGAGTTTTACATAAATGAAATACATATATATATATATATATATATATAAATAAGTCAATGTTATATTTTTATAATTATAAGTCAATGTTATTTGTTAAAGAGTTATTTTTAAAAAATTATATAATTAAAAAAAAAAATTAAGTAAATAGTGTAAATAAAATAAAATTATTTTTGAATAGTTGTAAAGTAAAACAAAATGACTCTTTAATAAATAAATAAAATTTAAATAGATCTAGACTAGAATAAATATATCTATTTGTAGTAAACAAAATAATTATTAACATTTTTAAAATAAGTGTACTTAAGATCTTTTATTAATTTAATTAACAAGTTAGTTGACATAATAATACATTATAACAATAGAAAGATGACATTATTAAAATATTATAAGACCAAATAAATTGTGTTATAAAGCAAATTTTGTGGTTAACAATAATTTTAAGGCAAGTACTATGTCACTGTGTGACACTTCTTATTGTATTGTGAACATTTGAGTTTTCTTACTTGCATTAGATTTTATATGTATTAGATTAAGAAAATATTGATCAAATATGAAATGAAGTACTTCTAGATTTAATTGTGTATTTACTTTAGCATAACATTTCATATCACAGTAAATCTCGGAGCACCATCTTTCAATATCATAAATTCTAGAAATATCATGTCTCTTATTGGTCAAATTATTCTACAATTTTCTCAAAGGACTTGACAAATTAAGTAATTTTATATTATCATAATTTTGCATTATAAATTTCACATTCAAAATATTGTACTATTGTAATGTTTTCTCTATAATCCATTTGGTAGAGATGATGGTGTGTTATGTCATCCACCAAGATTAATTCCCTAAGTAAAATGAGGGTCAAACCAAAATAAATTTGATGGGATAAATTTCCTAAATTTATGACAACTTAATTAAAAGAGATTTCTCATAAATATATTAGAATTTACTACTTCATGTTTGAAATTTGAAACAGATGCATAACCAAGATCTTTTTATGAGAGAGATAAGCTATAAAATTGTAAATAAAATAACATAATTCCAAACCTGAAATTTTGAGATATGGACAAATGTCAAGATGACAAAATTGCATTAGGAGCTCAAAGCAAAGTTGTAAAAGAATGACTGCATGCATCAATGTATATGCATGCCAAAGTATACAACAATGAATATGAACATGAGTATACAAGCTACTAGTGAGTTTATATAGAATTAGGGAGAGGATGGAGGTGGAAAATTCAACCAATAGGGAGTGACCACCAAGTGGTCTAAAAATATTAAATGCTCCACCCTTTTGAGACAATGACACCTCGACACCTTATCTCCTTATCTCCTAGTTATCAAAACCTATTTTTTACCCCTAATAGAAAACATAAGAAAGCTTAATAAAATTGAAAGAAAAAATAAGCATGCCCTAATGTAAGAAAAATAAAAAACCTACAATTTAACACCCCCTAAGAATAGCTTAGGTGGGTGAAAAATATGGGTCTTAGCAAATGAAGTTTGATGAGGTACCCATATACAAATAAAATCCCCCCCAAAGGAGAATAATCCCCCTCCCACAAAAAGGAAGTACACCCCCCATAATAAAGAGAGAAATGAAGTGGAAGGACCAAGAAGCCCCCAAAAGAGATCCAATGATAGATGATCAAAACTATATATAGAAGATGGTCCAAAATTGTCAAACAATATTCCTCCCCTTAGGAAGAAACAACACCAAAGGTATGTGCAAGCTGTCTTTCCATTCCTAAAAGGAATATATAGGAAGAAAACTCAAAAAATATGAATTCTCTTGACTCATCTCAAGTGTCCCCATGTCAATGTTGAAGGTTGTCACAATCAAATCGAGTGCTCTAAGCCATACTATTGAAAATAAAAAATTAGAATCTCCTAGAGATTGATGTAGAACATAATCCAAATACTCAATTATCTCATCTAAAGATGTCTTCTCAAAATTTTGATCCAAAGCATCCACACTCATCTCAATTTGTAATAAATGATCATGTAGAGAATACACAAGAGGGTCAAAGTGTTCCCTCACAAAAAATAAATAACAATCAACTCCATCAAAGAGAATATGAATGCAAGAGTGTCTCCCAAATATGCAATATGTGCCTCCATAAACAAGTTTGAAATACCTTTAGTCCAAACATCAACAAAGTTTTCCAAAAGTTTGCTCTACTTTCCCCTTTAGTCCAAAATAGTCTTTTATAGGTTACTCAAGTTTTTCCAAAAGCTATTGATCTAGTCCTAATACCCAAATATTCCTAAGGTTCTCCAAGGTTAATCTATTCAGTGTCTTGAACATAGCTTGTATACACCTAAAATCGGTGGAGACATTTAATTAATTAAATACTAGTTATTTAATTAATATTTCATCTACTTATAAATAAATTCTCAATTTATTTATATAGTTCATATCTTCTAATTCTTCAAATATAAAATCACATTCCTCTAATTTAATTAAATAAAAAAAATTCTATAGTTTATTTTATTTAATTAATTTTCACTAATTCCAAATTTGGAATGCAAGCACATGTCTACAAATTTTCATGCCACCTCACCAAGGTCGCATGAAATTAAATAATTCTAATTTTAAATTAGAATTATCTTCAACAAACTTTGAACACATGGTCTTTTTCTCACACACTTTATTCCTTCATCCATTTGGCATGTTGTCTTTGGTCAAGGGAACATACTTCTTGATTCTCTCCATCTCCACTATTCATCCCTCATGTTTGAATCAAGACCATCGATCATTGCCACATCACAAGATGCTTGAAAAATCCTATAAATACAACCCTTTCCTATAGTATTCGGCATCCCATATTTGAGTAGAGTTATTATGTAGGAATAGCTTTGGAGCATTAGAGCATTTGGAGTTTATATTTTGCATTGTAACATCATGTTAACTTAGAAGCATGTTTTTCTTTATAGTTGCATTTTAGATTATCATATCAATAGTCATTTGAGCATATGCAAAATAATTTTAACTTCTTATCACAACATTTGTATCACATAGTTTAGCAACATTATCCATTTATTAATATCTCCATTATCATAGCATCATAGCTTCCATCTCATAGTTTCATGTAGGAATTTAGATTTCTTGCATTTAGAACAACAACTCTTTTCTTAAGTTATCATTTTAACAACCATAGTGCATATACAAAATCTGAGAGCCAATATGGTTTAATAAATCCTTGAGAATAGAGAACAATGGAACATTTTTGAAGATTTGTTTAACTACAATTTAGAGTAGTTATTTGATTCAAATCTTTAATATAATACATCTCATTGATGTTTGTGTGCTTTAGTATTGATTTGCTAACTCTCCCACATTTCACAAACACATAAATTGGCACCCGCCATGGGGCTAGACCCCATTTTTAACAATTTTCTGGAAAAGGTTTTGTAAACAGGTTAGACTTCACATTTTAGCGCGATCGTGAGTTCTTTTAGCGCATACGAAAAATATTTTAGCACATACGATCTTTATTTCGATACATATGACAAATATTTCATCGCATCTGGGGTCTGTTACAATGCATACAACATTTCTTTCTGCACATCCAGCAAATGTTTTAGCGCATTCAGGGGGTCTTTCAACGCTTTTAGTCAATACTTTAGTGCATTCATTACTTCTATTAGTACATTCATCAGTTCTTTTAGTGCATGCATGAGTTCTCTTAGTGCATTGAATAGTTCTTCTAGCGCATTAGACTAATATTTTAGCGTATTGGATGACTGTTTTAGTGCATCTGTTTAAATCTACAAAATTTTAAAAATATGAGAACTAATTGGTGTTTTCTGCTTGTAGGTACTTTTATATACTCGTCAAAGACAATCTTATAAAACTATTGATGATTTATGCAAGGGTTGGAGTTATTTAATGATTTCTTTTGATTAAGATAGGCATCTAGATTATTTAGAAGGATAAAGAACACCATGTCTTATGTGCTTGATGAGTGGTAGGCATATGCTCTCCCCTTAACTGGGTGACCAAAAAGTCAGACCTGTTCATTTTTATTTTGTTTTATCCTTAGAGGGCCTACCTTGTGGGAAAAAGTAATCACCCAAGGGAATGACCCAATCGGTAACACACTATTTAGCCAAGAAACTTCCAACCAGTATATAAGTGTGGGTACTTGAGGAAAGCTCAAGTATCATGAGAATTGTTCCGACAAGAAGGACATCAATGGTCTCTTGTCGTATGGATGATCCCCCATGAACAGAATGCTTATACTAGAACTTCTTGTTTGGAAGGCCAAAATCCTTATTCTATTTGTTGGCACAGAAGGTCTAACCTTTGAAGTTGTCCCACATTTTTGCGGCTTTTAGTAGAGATGAAAAATATGCCATGGGAGATTCATGGGTATTGAAGCTTGGCTACCCCGTAGAAGTGAGTGTTGTGGAGGGGAGCTAATGGGGTCAAGCTTCTAATCATCCACTAAAAGTAGGCACAACTCTAGAGAAAAATCCAAGTGGGAATCCAGTAAATATTGTCCTACATAGCCTTAAGTTGTACATGTTTGATGTGTTTTACCTTGATGTGTTTTTAAACAAATTTCAAACAAAACATCATACATTGGAAGTGAAAAAAAAAATCTTGATTCAAAAACATCCTTTGAAACAACCAATTCTTTGACTGCAAAATTATAAAAGGAAACAAACCTACAAGAAACTATGACATTTCCCAATTCAATGCATCTGATTGATGTTATAGCACATCCGTGCAATATTCCAGTTCATTCATTCTCTATTATAGCACATTGCTGCCATATTTAAGTACATCTGATATCTATTCCAATGCATCCATACACTATTTTGATGCATCCACTACTTTTTCAAGTGCATTTGAGTCATACTTTAGCGCATCTATGCAACCTTCCAACGCATTTACCCTCTGTTATAGCACATACACTGCATGTTTTAGTGCAACAACCCTTTGTTCTAGCACATCCAGGAAATCTTATAATGCATCTATGCAATCTCCCAGCACATTTATTCTTTGTTTTAGCACATCTGTCAAATATTTAGCACATCTGGGCTATGTTTTAGCGCATCCATTAAATGCAAAACCTGAGAGTTAAATTTATCCCCTATTTTGCAATTTGAGCCAAAATTTAGATTTTTTTTCAATCCATAATCATTCCTTAGATACCACAGTCTAAACTTGTTAAAATTGGCCTCTACAAGTGGAATTCTCCAAATTAAACCTAGATCTAAACATCTCAAAGTGCCTAAATCATCAAACCTATCATATCTTTGATTATTAAGCCTACTTTCATCATCAGGATTTATTAAGATCATAGTTTAGTCAAAGTATAACATGTGTATGCCCATTCAAACAAGGTTACAAAAGCAAAGACTCGAGGAAAAAGAACTTGAAACACAAAACATTGGAACTCAAAGCATCGAAACTCCAAACATCGAAACTAAAAATAATGAAATGCAAAACACCATCGCTGAAGTTGAAGAGAATCCTTTCCATGGAATCCACAACAATGAAGGTGAAGAAACAACTAAAGAAGATATCGAAAATGTTGAACAAGATCTAAATTTTCACAAGTCCTTAGAAAATATTTTTGAAATAAATAGGGAAAAATACCTCCTAATGTTGGCTAAATAAAGTGTGAAATTGCCTGATGACTTTGATGTTAATCAATTGAAAGAACCTCCCAAAAAGCCTAAAAATGACCTAGAACAAGTGGTTGCCCTAACTCATCAAATGAAAAACCTTCAACAACAAATTATTGACATTCAAAGAGGAACTTCAAAATGATACTTGATCCAAGACATTTTTCCATATCATTTTGATCAAGATATCCACATAATCCTTTTCCCAAACATTGTGAATTCCCAAAGTATGACAAATACAATAAAACTAATCCAATAGATCATGTGAGGGAATTTAGAACCATGAGTCTTGAATTTTCTCATGAAGAAACGTATTTGATGATATTGTTCCCAAGAAGTCTAGGTGGACAATGCCTTGAATGGTTTTCCAAACTTGCTCCACCAATTACAACCTTTGAAGAATTGGTTAACAAGTTCATCACCCAATATTCTTATAACATCCAACATGATATAACAATGAAATACCTTTTCAACTTGAAATAGAAAAAGGGTGAATCGTTCCTCACTTTTCTACAAAAATGGAAGAGGTTTTGCAAGGTATTCTTGTCCTATACCTAAAAAAGAAAAAATGGAAATATTTATTGATAACCTAAATGATGAGATGGGCTACAAATTGGAATTGCAATGTCCACCACATTCAAAAAATTCATTGAAAATGGGATTAAAATTTAAGAAGCTTTGGTCAAAAGAGGATTCATAAAACTTTACAATGAAAACAACACATCAAACTCCTCTAACAACTATAATAGTGGTGAAAAACCCAAGTTTTGGCAACGCAACAAGAATGTGGGTAACAACAATGACATAGCTGAAAACCAAAATGCAAAACATGTATTTAACTTAACAGTAGTGGCCACCAAAACTAATCAGAACAACAATCCACCCAATAACCAAAATAACAATCAAAATTTCAACCAAAACAACAATCAAAGTCATGATGGATCTAGAACACCATCATATCGAGCATCCTCAAATCAAAGAAGGCTCACACCATTCAGACAATCATCAGAATCAGCATTAAAGGAACTTACTGAAGCTAAATTCATAACATTACCAGAGGCAAGAAATTGGGAACCACAAGTTAAGCCTCCATGGTGGAATGATGCACATTTATGTGACTTTCATCAAAACAAAGGACATAAAACCAACGAATGCATGCAATTGAAGCACTTGATACAAGACTTGATTGACAACAAGATGATATTTGTAGGACTCCAAACAGACAATGATCATGGAGTGTTCAAGAACCCTCTACCCAACTATGAAAATGGGGAGTCCTTGTCATCAAATAAAATGGTAAACTATATTTATGACACTACCATTCATTGTGTTGAGGTGGTTGAACATCAAACCAAAGAAACATTTCTACAACTAAAAATTATCACCATGATATCAACACTGCCTCACATCAAATCAATGACCTTGTGCCAATAAATTTGATCACCAACATTGCTGCAAATGACAACCAAATCAATTTCATTAAAATCAAAGAAAAACAAGACAATTCACTTATTAATGCAATCACAAGAGGACAAGCCAAGGTAACATTGAAAGGAGCTACCCGTTCCACATCCAAAGCAACTACTATTGTCCCTACAACCCAATATAACATGTAGTTGATCAGTTGCAGAAGATACCTGCTCAAATATTCATATTAGAGCTTCTCAAGATTTCACCTGCTCACAAGGAAATCTTAGAACAAGCTCTAGTCACCACCATGGTATCGAACAATTTGGAAGTTTTCCAATTTCAGACTATGGTGGGAAATTTGATTGCACTGCATTGCTTATCATTTTCCAAACATGATGATGTATCAATCACCCATCCACATAATGTTTCCCTCCACATTGAGGTCTTAATCCACAAACATTGCATTAAACATGTTCTAATAGATGGAGGAGCTAGCTTAAATATCTGCACTCTAACGCTTGTTCGTGCACTCAGGTATTCTGAAAATGCTATTGATCCTAGAAGGAAAATCACAAGAAAAGCATATGATGATGAAGAGAGATCATCCAAAGGATTGATTATCTTACCAATTCAAGTAGGACCAATTGTCAAAGATATAGTATGCCAAGTGTTGGACAAAGAATTGACATACAACATACTCTTGGGACATCTGTGGATCCATGAGATGCAATCTATACCATCGACATATCACTAAGGTTTGAAATTTACTTTTAACAAACAAGAGATCACTATTGTTATTGATACCAACAACCCCCAATAATGCAACACACTCAGAACAACCCAAGACACTTTTGTGCCACACAACAAGGAAGATACAACTCCTGGTTCATCCAACAATCAAAAACAACTAAATGCCTTGTCAAAATGGGTGGAGAAAAAGGAACAATAGAAAGATAAGGGTATCAGTGAGTCTACTCCATTGAATCATGAAATTCAACTCAATGCCTTATCAAAATAGGTTGAAAAGATCCAATTGAAAGACAAAGGCATGGGGGAATACTCATTTGAGCAATCCTTGTGTTTATCACAACTTTCATCTTCTCCTAAGTCATATGGATAACAATCATCAAAAATAACCCTCTTTGATGGAAATTTTGTAATAGTAGAAACCTTAGTGGATGAATCAGAAGACAAGGAGGTTTTGAATTAGTTGTACAAGGATGAAGAAAAATCACAGGCATCCACTTCAAATGTACTGACAGAACAGTATGGCAAAGGCAAGACAATCTTGAAAAAGATGGGATATGATGGAAAAGGTCCAACTGGTAAAAGAAAAGATGACATCATAGAACCAATACAACACATCACAATGAATTCTAAGTACAAGACAAGACTAGGATATAGAGAAGAAACCAGACAACAAGTTGTTGAGAGAATCCTTCAATTGAGAGATAGTCCCAAAATAGACTCCAATGAATATGAATGGGATTCCCTCTCTGAAGAGTTTTGTCACAATAAGGAGATTAATGTGGTACAAAAATATACACCAACACGTATAGAGGGATAGAGCTTGAGTTATCGACCACTTGAAATTGGATCACAGAATATCGATGACTCAAGTGAAGATGATCATTCTTCTAGCAAGATAGATACTTCGAAAGAGTATAACATCTTAGACCTCAATATTGCCATTGGAAATTCTGATGGCATTGCCATCATGATGCATACCCCTTCTAACCTCAGCCAATCTGACGATTCCATGCCATTCGTACACCTTGAATTGATTGACTAGGACCAATCTGAGCTATTCGATCTACCCACCTTTCCAAATGATGACGCCATCATTAACTTCCTCTATTTTGATAAACCTAAAACATGTTCGATCATTGAATCTCATAATGGAACTTCAGACAAGGGGAGTGCCAAGTCTTCCAGCTAAAAAATGAATACCAAAAGCATATCTAATGGTGAAAACCATTTAATGGCACTATTAGATCTAGAAAAAGTAAAAACAAAGAGCATATCTCAAGGTGAAAACCTCTCCGAGGCACCGAGAGATGGGAGATTTGACACTCTCCCTAAGCACTATCAGGAGATATCGTCAGTGTTGATTGAGCTTACACAATCTATCAATGTTCGCACAAATGAAACAGTGAAGACCCTACGTCTAGTGACATCCATGACAGAGGAGGACAAACCCAGTTTCAATAAATTCTTTGAAGAGAGGCAGATCAACTTTTCTTGTTCTTATGCTGACATGCCAAGCATAGATCCAGAACTCATCATGCATCACTTATCACTACCACCTGGCATAAAACCAGTAAAGAAAAAGTTGAGAAAAATGCACCCTCATATCACCCTCTTAATGAAAGTTGAATTAAAGAAGCTACTAGATGTGGGATTTATTAGACTTATTGACTATGTTGAGTGGATATCAAATATTGTGCCAGTCTCAAAACTAAAAAAAAGCATCAGGATATGCACAGACTTCAAGGATCTCAACAAGGCTTTCCCAAAAGATGTTTTTCCTCTACCTAACATTGACATCATCATAGACTTGACTACAAGACACGAAATGTTATCACTTATGGATGGATTTTCAGGATATAATCAGATAAAGTAGCACTTGAAGATCAAGACAAAATAGCCTTCACATGTCCTTGGGGCACTTTTTGTTGGAATGTAATGCCTTTTGGGTTGAAAAATGTTGGAGCCACATATCAGAGAGCAATGACCACCATCTTCCATGACATGATGCACACTTTTATGGAAGACTATGTAGATGACTTATTGGAAAAATCATTCACTAAAGAAGGACATCTAGAAATTTTAGACAAGATCTTCACTAAAATGGAGAAATTCAATGTGAGGTTGAATCCCAAGAAATGTGTATTTGGTGTAACATCGTCTAAAATTTTGGGATACATTGTGTTAGCCAAAGGCATTGAGGTGGATCCCGCAAAGGTCAAAGCCATCATGGAGATGCCTCCTCCTAAAAACATTAGTTAGCTCAGATCTTTGCAAGGAAGATTCCAATCTATCCAGAGGTTCATCACATGACTAGCTAACAAAACTCACCCCTTCAACCACTTGCTCCACAAGAATGTGTCTTTTAAATGGGATAAGAAGTGTGAAGCCGCCTTCAATCAACTCAAGAAATATCTGATGTCACCACCAATACTAGTACCACCAACCAAAGGAAAGCCATTGATACTCTATATTACAACAACTGATATATCTTTGGGAGCTTTATTGGAACAAGAAGATTTTGTAGGAAAGGAAAGGGCAATCTATTATATCAGCAGGACCTTGAATGGTTATGAGATCAACTACACCTTTATTGAGAAAGCATGTTTGGTGGTAGTATTTTCTACCCAACAAGTTAGATAATACATGTTGACTCACACCATCAAACTCATCGCTAAAATTGATCCATTAAAGTACTTACTCAACAAAGCTTCCCTAACAAGAAGACTAGCTAAATGGATCATGATATTGAGTGAGTTTGACATCTAGTACATGGACAGAAAAGCCATCAAGGGTCAAGCCATAGCGGATCAACTAGTTGAAGCACCATTGCAAGACAATCATCCAATGAATATTGAATTTCTAGATGTTGATGTCCTTACAATATATACACAATAATGGATGTTGTATTTTGATGGATCTTATACACAACATGGATCAAGCATAGGGATCTTGTTTATCTCACCACAAGGACATACCATTCCCAAGTCCTACAGACTAATGTTTCCTTGCACCAATAACATAGTTGAATACGAAGCATTGATCATTAGAATAAAAGTAGTAGTCCAGTGGAAGATCACATAGTTACATGTCTATGGTGATTCCCAACTAGTCATTAATCAGGTGAATAATGACTACCAAACAAAAGATGACAAGTTGATGCCATATAAAAGAATGGTTGATTACTTCAAAAAGTACTTTGTGGAGATAAAATTTGAGCAAATTCCTAGAGGTGACAACAAAGTTGTTGATGCCATGGCTACCATTTCTTCTCTCTTACAGATTCCAGAAAAATGATCCCATTATGAGTTCATGGTGGAAAAACTATTCAACCCATCCTATGACAACCCAAAAGCCCAAGTCATCTACTATCTAGTTGAGGTTGATGCTTCTACCTACGAGAAAATCTACACCTATCTAAAGGACAATACCCTCCCACCTGATTTATCCTGGAACCAAAAGTGAGATTTCATCTGACAAGTAGATCAACAGACCCTAATACTCGATGTGTTATATCGACGAGGTCTTAATGGTACTCTCTTTCAGTGTCTAGAACACAATGAAGCTGAAATTTCTTTACATGAGGTCCATGATGGTATCTCTAGCACACATTCAAGTGGCCTAACTTTAGCTAAAAAACTCCTACTTTTGGGGTATTATTGGCCAAATATGGAGAAGGATTCATTTCAATATGTCAAAAGGTGCACAAAATGTCAAATCCTTGGAAACTTGATACATGCACTGGCCCAAGAGTTGCAACCTTTCGCATCAACATGGAATTTTTGTCAGTGGAGATTCGACCTCATACGCAAGATTCATCCATCTTCATCCAACGAACACAAGTTTAACATCATAGCCATGGAGTACTTCACGAAGTGGATTGAAGTTGTTCTACTAACCACCTTCACAAGAAAGCAAATCTCATCATTCATCCCGAATTATATCATCTGTTAGTATGGAATTCCTCAATCCATTATCACGAACAAGGACAAACCCTTCAAGAATTAGGATGTCCAAGAACTTTGTGAGAGGTTCCATATACAACATTTGTTTTCAACACCCTACTATCCCCAAGGAAATGACCAAGCAAAGGCCTCAAACAAGACTATCCTGAAAATCTTGAAGAAAACTGTCAACGAGGCCAGACGTGATTGACACGTTCAATTGAACCCTACTTTATGGGCTTACAGAACTAGTACATCTGCACTCCAATAGGAGCCACGCCATATGCTCTAGTCTATGGATCATAAGCCATTCTACCTATTGAGGTTGAGCTACCATCACTCTATGTGTCACTAAAAGGGATCATTTCATATAAGGATTATAGAGTGATGGTAGGTTATAGGAATTGGAACTATTAGATGAACATCATCAACATACAGTGGATCACCTAAAATCCTATCAGCAGAGGATATCCAGAAGTTACAATCACAAAGTAAAGCCTAGAACATTTCAGGTGGGTGATTTAGTCCTAAAAGAAAACCCCTATAATCAACAAGATCGAGAGAAGGGGAAATTTGAACCCAATTGGCTAGGTCCCTTTTTCATTGTATTAGTCTTCGGATCATGAGCATATCAGTTGTCCATACCAAAAGGGGATTTGTTTGATGAACCCCTCAATAGCCTACATCTCAAGAAATTCTACACCTGAATCATCTAATGCATTGGAAAAAGTCCTAAAAAAATGCAAAAACATTAGAAAATGTCCTAAAAAAATGGTTGCCTTGATGAAAACCTAGCAAACAAGCATCTTGGTAACAACAAAAAAATCAAAAAAAATCAAAAATCAAAAAACAAATCAGAAAAATACAAAAATACAAAAAAAAAGTGAAAAATTAAAAAATCTAAAAAATTTGAAAAAATGCAATAAAAACTAGTAGTGAAAACCTAGAAACACGCGCTATTTGTAATAGGTTAGCTTTTCCATCTATTTGAGCAGGCTGACCATTTGCTTTCGCCATCAATCCACCTATCATCATAAAGCTTCATGTACATATCCTAGCATCATGGTCGTGTCTCACCCTAGACTTGGGCAAAAATCTTGAACCCACTAGGGGCAATAAACTTTGAGCTTGAACCAACAAAAAAATAGCAGTAGGACAAACACAACAAACACAATGATCACAGTGCAACCCAACATTGAACATCAATCACAATCAGTAACACATCAGCCATCCAACATCGAACAGCTAAATCAATCCAATCAAAACAAACCTCAAATGGAAGATGTTCCTTCTGAATCATGGCTTTATCACTGTGGCATGAATGTTCAACTGCTGAACTTTGATTTTTATTATCATATCTTTGGAGCACCTCCATGATGTATTGAACTAGAGGAGCCAAGAAGGAGTATGATTTTTCTTTGTCTGTTGTCTGTGAGTTGAATATTATTACTGTAGAACCCTAATCCAAATACCTACAAAACACAATGAATAAACACATTAAAAGGTGTAATGCAAGCAAGAATAAGGATTCCTCAAGAAATTCATTTGAATAGCAAAATAAATAGAAAATGAAAGGAAGAACACAATGAAACTTGAAAGCATATCAAAATCTATTCTAAAGCAAGCAAACACCTAATCTCTTGAGGGAATTGGTGCCAATTTGATGTGAAAATTGGCCCTTTCCCAACTCCAATGATGCAATGCTGATTTGATGAAGAGATTTGATGAGTGATCCACTTTTTTGATGAAGACTGAGCGCTCCAAGCTAAAAACCTGCATAACCTAGCTAAGATTCAAGGATAATGGATGAGGATTGCTAATGATTTGAGCATGGTAATTTTACTTAGATTGTCGATGGATCAAATGAAGGATGAGCTCTTCATTTATAGAATGATAAGATGGATGAATGCCAAAAACGAAGCAATGTGTGACTAACATTCAACCAATGGCAAGGTGCCACTTGTCAACATTTGATAGGATGAAGGTTGAGCACATTTTGATCCATGTGCAAGTTTGAAATTTGAATTTGATGAGATAACATGTTTAGGGGGGATGAAAGATGAGTTAAATGTCAAGCGGGAGACATGTAAGAGACAATGTAAGAGCCATAAATGCTTTGTTGGATGGACAAGTCCTTTTGGGGGGAGATTTCAAATTTGAGGAATATTCCATCTTTGATGCCTTTTTGAATGAAAATAGATGATTTATAAATCAATTAAATTGATTTTCATGTGCAAGTTCCAAAATCTAGAGGATTTGAGTGATTAGGATCAGCATTGATCATGATTTGACTAATTTAAATGATGTTAGTTAATTTGACCATTTTGACTTAGATTTTAGGATTTAAATAACGCAAAATGAGAAAAGAATGATTTAGACTTAGTTAAATAAATATATTTTATTTATTTAACCAAAGGGGGTGATGTTTGATTTATTTAATTTAATTAGATGAACTTTAGAGATTTAATAAAATAATATGGATTATTTAATTAAATATAGGAAGATGAAATCACCTAGCTAATTACACAGAGATAATGATTTAATTAAATTGAGGGATTTATTTAATTAAAAGGGGAATTATGACGAATTTAATCAAATAAGGCTATTCAATTAAATGGTTAGATAGAGGGATGATTCAGGATGAAATGATGTTAGTGGATCAAGATCGAGTGTGCGATATCAATCTGTATATTTTTGATGTCTACATTTTTCTCCTCTTTGAAGCGATGCACTTGTTGCGTTGGTTCAAAGAATAATCTTGTTTAGATCAAGTTAAAAAATTCTCTAATTTTTTGAATGCCCCACTATTGCCCCAACGAAAAGAATTACGCTGGTATATTGTTGGTTGAAAGAATAAACGATCTTGATCAAAGCCAAAAAATTTTGATATTAAAAAAAACTTGCCCCACTGCTGCATGACGAGAGAAAACATGCCATTATGATGCCCCCTCGAGAGATTGAATGAAAATTTTAATTTTTTGGGTGATCTCATGAAAAAAAGGTGACCAAGTACCCGACAAGTCCAAAAGGGGTCCGGGAGGCTAAAAGCATGTCTAAACACAACAAAACGATGAAAAACAAGCCTCAAATAGACAAAAACATGTTCGGGGGTCCAAAATCCTAGCAGGACAGCCACTTATGGTAAAAAAACCCTAATTTTTAGGCTTAAAAGGGGCCTGAGGGGTCACTTTCAAGTCATTTTCACACACCACTAGCAAACTTGCGATTTGAGCTCTGACCCTCTGGCAATATGGCGCAATGACAACTTCCTCTACACATTTGGGACTGAGTTTGGACATACCAGCAGCCACCTGGCATCGGGGCACTAGTATGTGACCCTTACCTAAGCTTAATTTTTTCATTTAATGCATTAATTATCCCTTTAAAAGATGAGCTCGCCTCCAGCGGCACTATTATAGGGTCACTCGGCCTTTGAACTACACCGCGCCAGGCCATTTTGCACTGCAGTGGTACTATTTAGCACCGCAGCGGTGCAATTTGGATTTTAGAAACTCTGCCGCTGGGCTCGGGCTCAGCAGGCCAGTTTGGTTAAAGTGTGCCGCGACGGCACCCTTTTCATGAAAATTGCGATGCTAGGTGATAAAGTGCGCCACGGCGGTGCTATTTGGCTTAATTTAGGGTTCAGCATCAAAGTTTGAGGAAACTCAAACTATGATGCTATCACAAACTACGCCGTTGGAAGTGAGCTTGGAGCGTTAGGCCAGGGTTTTTCCAAAAAATTTAACATGCTGACTTTCCTTGATGTAGGATGGACTGAGGGAGCTCTACTCTCAAGAGCACCAGTCGCAGGATTTGGCAAGCATCCTACGGGACCTGAGCAACAAAGACCAGGACTGACTGGGAGTTGCTGGCTTATGGCATATTGTGTACACAATGCCCGTGCACACACACCTAGGGATGTTATCAGTGTTGGCCGAGAGGTGGCACAGTGAGACATCGTCATTTCATCTTCCCACTGGTGAGGCGATCGTCACCTTGGAGGACATCTGGCGCATTCTACGATTGGCCATTCATAGTCATCGAGTGATCGATGACATGGAGGAGGGACGCGAGTGTGGTGTCAGAGTCCTCACTACATGAGACATTATCTATTGCGAGGGTCAGATCAATCTAGAGAGATACAAAGTTATAGCACCTCCCTTCCGCTGGGCGATTGCAGCAATCATTTCAGGTTTGGTTGCCCCAGACAGATGAGGGCAGTATTTCAGTCTAGGTTGGGGATACTGCTGGGAGAGGATGGTCTGAGATAGGCCAATTCATTTTGCATGGGGGCCTATCCTTTTGGCTTCACTTTACAAGGACCTTCACGAGTACGTTTATGTGGATGGCAGAGCGCTGGGGGCTAGAGTGACTCTTCTTCATGTTTGGGCGTGGGAGCACATTTTTGTTCTACATCCATGGGTTGTTCCAGTTCCAATGGGGGTAGAGGATGCCCTCATGGCACTATACAGAGGTTATGTGTCCTTCACACACATTGGCGAGCATGGTATCCCCTACTAGAGGCGGGTACTGGACGAGATGCTTGTCTTTACTTGGCGTCCATACCTTGGTCGGCCCGAATGGGCCGATGATGCTACTTAGCTCTTTTATTTCTACAAGGATCGATATATGCAGGGGCTGGAGCACACGATGATTGAGAGATACCTGCTCGAGTGCTTATAGTGTAAGTTTGGAGAGCCACAGGATTAGCCCGATGATGGTTATGTAGTCGTCTTTGCACGCAACATGACACAGATAGAATGGGGGCCTAGTATTCCTACATCTGAGGCAGTTGATAGATTTCGACAGTTGGTAGCCTGACCATGGGCTTATGATTAGGGCTTGGCAGATCTAGGAACCACACATGCCTACAGAGACTGGTTCAGACCTCCTCTCTCGTTGACCATTCCAGGTGAGGATCCAGAGGTGCGCAAGGTCAGAGGTAGGGGGAGAGGACGAGGGCGAGGACCAAGGGTCGAGATTCGACAAGACCCACCATTGGTGCCCCCAGTCCCACCAGGTCAAAGAGATGTCCCTATGGAGGATCAGCAGTAGGACCCGCCAGTCCCACCACCACGAACTAAGGATGAGGATCAGGTTCATGTGCAACCACAGGCATAGCCATAGGGATAGGCAGACAGTCGAAATGCACTGATTGCACAGCTACAGGCCCAGGTTCAAGCACTAACAGCAAAGAGAGACCAGGTGAGGGCTAAGAGAGAACAACTCAGAGTAGACAGGGATCAGGTTGTATAGCAGAGACAGGCTGCAGAGCTACAGGTAGCCACAAAGCTAGGCCGCAGGAAACAAATTGAGTATGACAGCCTCCTCCTCCCAGGGTATAGTGTCGGTATGATCTTATAGGGATGCTATTTGAGAGATAGAGTACTATCAACAGGCCTTCCATGACACCGTACCTAGAGTAGATTGGGTCCCAGAGTACTCAGAGTGGGCCAGCTAGAGACGACTAGAGGGTCACAGTGACAGGAGCGATGACAGCATTCATAGAGATCGGGCCTGATCCAAATGATACATACTTTTTGTGCCTTATGGGCTCATTTTTGATAGCCTGATGGGCATTTTGTATTGATTTACATACATGTACAGTGATCCGATTTATTCTATGTACTATGATAGTTGATGATATGATATATATGAGCTGATTTTGATGTGATGTACTGTGTTCTTCTTTATGCATGGATGATTCTTCTTTTATATGTTATGGATGCATTTATTTCCAATGATGTTTATGCAATGATTATGACTAACAGATCTATATTATGCTAACCTATGATATGATGTGCAATGATGTTAACTATATGATGGCTTATTTTATGCCAATGCAATATGTGAAATGATTTGATTTATGGTATATGCAATGATGTGTAGAAAATGCTTATATATGAGATGATTTATGGATGGATGTGATATGATGCGATGGTCGTGATATGATGCTAATGAAATGGTGTTAATGCACAATGAAATTGAGATACTTAGAATAACAAATGTTATTATCCTAAATGATGATGTATGTGATGCAATGATATGTTAATGCAAAGTGATATGCTAATGCATAATGAGATGTAATGTGATGATATGATGTCATGATGTTATGCAATTATGTATGCCTAATGAATTAAATGTTTATATACCTATTGCTTATGATTATGCAAAAGTGATTATGGAATGAATGTTTATGATAACCTGTTTATATCATGATAAGAATGTGATGTTTCCTATATGCCATATGCTAATGATTTCTATATGATATGCTTATGCAATATGTTAATGATTTGTGGATGCAGGATCGATGATGATGATAGTGATGATGATCAACTATAATAGTACATTATTAGTGCGTTTAGTAAGAAAAGAAGAAGTCATTTCAACAAGACACAAGATGACACAAATGCAAATGATGTTTTTAGCCTCTCGGACCCCTTTCAGACTTGTCGGGTACTTGGTCACCTTTTTTCGTGAGATTTTGGAACTTGCACATGAAAATCAATTTAATTGATTTATAAATCATCTATTTTCATTCAAAAAGGCATCAAAGATGGAATATTCCTCAAATTTGAAATCTCCCCCCCAAAAGGACTTATCCATCCAACAAAGCATTTAAGGCTCTTACATTGTCTCTTACATGCCTCCCACTTGACATTTAACTCATCTTTCATCCCCCCTGTGTGAACCCCAACCTTGGTACTTGCAAAACAAAGAGAATAAATAGCTCAAGTTAGATATTGCAAGCCAAAACAAGGATTCCCCATGAAATCCATTTACAAACTCAAACTAGGAATGAAAATAGTGAAGAACACAATGAAAATGATGAAATAAAGATTGAATACTAATTTAAATAGCAAACACATGATCCCATGGGGGAATTGGTGCCAATTTGATGTGAAAATTGGCCCGTTCCCAATTCCTATGATGAAGTCTTGATATGTTGAAGATGATATTGATCCACTTTTGATGAAAGATGAGAACTCCAAGCCAAATCTGCAAAAAGCCTAGCTAAGAATTCAATGATGGATGGAGATGGCTAAATATTTTAGCTTGGTAAGTTTTCTTGGATTGTGGATGATAAAATGAGGATATGGGCTCTTTATTTATAGGATTTCAAGATGGATGAATGCCCAAATTTGAGCAATGTGGGACTAACATTCATCCAATGATATGATGCCAGTTGTCAAACTATGAATGGATGATGGATGTGTAAGATTTGGGGTTTGTACCAATAAATGCCAATATTTGAAATTCAAATTTGTTGAAATGACATGCAAGAGGGAAGGGAAAATGAAATAAATGCCACTTGGCTCAAGGCAAAGGACATGTAAGATGAAGTTATTGCCTTGTTGGATGTACATGTTGACTTGGAATTTTTGAATTCAAATTGAGAGAATATTCCAAAAAGATGCCTTGTGAGGAAAATAGAGATTTAATAAATGAATTAAATCTATTTTCATGTGCAACTTGCATTATCTAGAGGATGTGACATGAGATGAGGTTAAGTTAATCAAGGGTTAATTAATTTAACAAGAGATTAGATGATGTGACTTATGTGACTTAGATTTATGGATTTATTTAAATCAAATAAGAGAGGAATATGATAAGAGGCTAATTAAATAAGGATTTTGATTTATTTAATTTAAAAGGGATGGTATTAGATTAAATCAAATAAGGTTTTAATTTATTTAATTTAATGGACAGACTTTAGAGATTTAATCAAATAAATTGATTATTTAATTAAATAGGGATAATTAGATCAGATGGATTGATTTAATTAACAAGAGAGATGACTTAATTAGATAAAATGATTATTTAATTAAGACACAAATATTGATGAATTTAATCAGATAGGAGAATTTGATTAAATGGTTAGACTGAGGGATGATTCAGGAAGAAACGATGTTAGTAAGTCAGGATCAAATGCATGATGTCAATTAGTATATTTTTACGTGTCTACAATTACTATGCAAATTGTCGTGGGAGGTGCTCTACAAAGTATCACTAATGACATTCTAAATTTTCATAGGAAAAGAGTTAACTCTTGTT
The DNA here is from genome assembly GCA_007258455.2 of Sequoia sempervirens. NCBI lineage: Eukaryota > Viridiplantae > Streptophyta > Pinopsida > Cupressales > Cupressaceae > Sequoia > Sequoia sempervirens. The sequence goes on along the minus strand of VDFB02128519.1, from coordinate 1,027,877 downwards.
TGTTTATGCAAGCAATACTCAGGTCATCTCAGCTTAATTATACTTAGATGCTTGTGTTAACTTGCAATATCAAAAATCATGGAAGTAGTACTTAGGTCATCATGGTCTAAATATGCCATCGATGTGTGTACTCACTTTCAACATTTTAATGGCTCAATGATGATAAAAATCATGACAAATTGGCTGTTACGAATGACAACATCTACATATTAGATTTGCATGGTTAAATTAGAGTGCATCCATGTTAGTTTGCATTTGTATCTATGGGATTTCCAAACTTGTAACAATGTCACAATGATGTTATCTCTGGCATTAATGGATTGAGTACACTTGACATTAACCAAAAACACATCATTTTCATATGGTTGCACATCAGCTGCATCATCATTCTCATATAGAAAATACATCAGTTGCATCATTGTTTGCATACATTAGAAAAAATTATCACATCATTCATCCATCCATGCATCACATCATAATATTTGCATCATAAAACACAAAAAGAAGTGCATTCCATCTCACTTTCATGATCCAAATCATTTCATCAATTATTAATGGATTAAGAAATTGGTCCATTAAGATTATTGAAACACATGTCCAATAGAGTAAGATTTCCAAAAACATCTCTATTTTAATAGGGGCGTAATTGAACTTGATGCATCACTACAATCATTTACTCCTTTCATAAAATGGATCTTGGATTCAAATTTAAGATGATTGAAAGACATGTCCAACAAAGTAAGATTTCCAAGAAGAAAAATTTGTTGAAAAACATGATTGATCAGCAAGGATATAATGCCATTGTTATGAACATCTAAAACCAGTAGTGAAGATGAATTTGGTATTACTCAAATCCAAGACTGACAAAGGAATAACTAGATCATCACATCCACATCATACATCATTTGCATAATAAAATTCATCTCACATAGCATAAAACATCATCCATTAAGCATATGGAATCATTAATCATGCATTATCATATCATCATTGCATACATCACATAATCATAATTGCATATATCACATAATTATCATTGCATACATCATCATAATCATCATGACCATATAAACATCATAAACACATGGAACTATACACCATCATGTGGTCATTTCATACATCATTCATTCATTCATTGCATCATTTATTTGCATTAGAAAAGTACAAAAACATAAAATGCATCATATTCCATTGGCATAATAGGATCCATCACATACATCATATCGACATCATTCATAAAGCATCATAAGAATCATAACACATTAGTTGCATCATCATTTGCATCAATAACATATCATATCATCATCAAATAGAACATCACATAGCATATATAATAGAAATCAAATGCATCCATTATAATAATCATCATCCATCATCATCAAATATAAATTAAATTCATCCATCATAATCATCATGATCATCAACATATAAACATCATTTAGACACATAGATCATAATCATTGTTGCATACCATATAACCTCAAAATCATAATGTCAAAGTGTACAAGGATATCCAAGGGTATAAAGAGATGCATCAATATCAAAAATGGCAATGTATCATAATGTCTCAAATCGAGAGGTACATCATCAATGCCTCAAATACATCAATGTATACATGTCCAAAGTACATCAAAAAATTAGAATTCAGAGCTATGTCATGCTCCCCCCAAATGTTGTTAGCATCACATCACTAGTACCTCCTCCACCTGATGTACTTGCACCAGGATCTCTCCTATCTCCAGGAAGTAGTTGTGTAACACCCATGTTCGTGATCTGAGACTGGGACCTCCCTAACCAAGACTATGCAAAAACTCTCCCGCCGCTCAGGAGGAACCGCATCATGATATCATACCCTGTAAAACTCTGCCTCCTAGGTGGTACGACATATTTCCCAGATGTAGTCTAAAGAACCAACAATCATTGCAACCTATTGTAATCTCTTGGAGACACCCTTGGCCTACTCCACCCACCGTCTCAAGGTATCCTGCTCAACAGTAAGTGTAGCAATTTGCGCCTACATTTGTCCCTATGCCTGAGCCTAAACCTGGACCTGGGTAAGATGGGCCTATATCTATTGTGCCTGTTGTCTAGAAGCATCCCTCTCGGTTGTCAATATCCGAATCTATCCCTGGGCCTACGCTAGTAAAGCCTAAGCTTGCTCAAGTTGACCCTATAGTGTCTCAACCTGAACCTGTAATGTAGCAATCTATGTCTACTATTGTAGAGAGGGTAGTCGAATCTCCACACGTCGCCTCTTGTGAGGCACTCTCATCTCTCCAACATCAGGACCTGGCCCTCCTCCACCCTCATCACCTCCATCATCACCCCCATCACTATCATCTCCATCTCCATCCCTCTCATCACTGCTCTCTGACTCCTCCAACTCCTCTTGCTCCTCCTCCTCATCTCCTCCACTTCTTTGTCACCTATTCCAATGACCTCCTACCCCCTCCTCCTCTAACAATGGTGTTGGTTCATCTGGGATGGTAATCCATGGGAATGGATGCAAGAACATGTATTGTGCATACTCCTCTGATATCAACACATCAGTGATCTCTAGATGCACCTCCCAAATAATGGCCTACATACCCTAGAAATGTTGAACTATTGCATCATAAGAAAAAATTGATCCCCACTATGTAGCATCCTATCATCATCATGCATAATGGGCCACTCCCTATGGCATGCCCTAGACCCTACCATACTGCCTCAATACCCTCATCAAAAAAAATATCTCAATGATAAACCATGTCCGCCCAATCAGGTAAACCAACTGGCACAAATATAGAATCTCAGTGTCATCCTCTGGCCACTACTCACAATCCAGATAAGGCCACCATACCATAGATTCGAGATCACCTAGTGTCCTCCTTCAGTACTCTAGTTTTCCTAATCTAGGCTGAGAAAGTCGACCGGCATAAATGTGTGCATATGGCCTCATGGTGGGATGTTGTCTCTCTTTGACTAGTCATGTGATTGCTATATGCTCCCAGGCCCAGACCTAAAGCAATGTGACCCTCGCTGATAAATTGGCCCCTCAAAGGTAGACCACCTAGTGCAGATCATGGTATAGATGAGCGAGCATACAACAACCCCATGCATACCGAGTGCCCTGAGCAATCATGCTCTCAAGAATCCTTCCCCATCCAACTAAAATTCCCTTTGACTTGCAATCAGGACAAAGGAACCCTCCAATAAATCTGGCAAGAACAGAAGGTAAAGTGGTGTAAGCATCAACTATATCCCTCCAGGGAATCTCGTAACCACATATATGCTCATCCTTGAAAACTTTGAATAGTGCATCAGTCGCGCCCTACTCCTAAGAATCATATAAGACCAGCTCCCCCACAATAGGAATTCACATAATCTTATATACGTCCTCTGAAGTCACTATGATCTCACTAATGGGAAAATGGAAGGTGTTATGCTCACTATGCCACCTCTCTGCTAGAGCTATCAACAAACCCCTATTGATCCTAATCCGGGGCATATCAATCAAGGACGACAATCTACATCATGTGATCATGGCTACATCAGGCAGCATCAGGTGTGGAATCAAATTCCACATCCTGGGAAAATGCTCTCTAATTTGTAGACTTTTCAAAGGCTCCTATCATTAAAAAATATCGCAAATCAACTAATCAATCAATCAACATCAATCAGCAAATCAATCAATCAAAATTCAATGAGCCTATTAATCTAATCAGCTCTGACGAGACTTTTAAAAAATATCATGAACATTAATCAATGTATTTAACCTCGCCTATCATGAGGTTCATCAATCAATTTAGCCTCGCCTATCATGAGGTTCATCAATCAATCAATTGAACCTCACCTATCATGAGGTTCATCAATCAATTCAACCTTGCCTATCATGAGGTTCATTAATCATTCAACCTTGCCTATCATGAGGTTTATCAATCAATCAAACTATAATTCATCCTTGCCTATCATGAGGTCAATTATCATCATCCTATTATTGAATCTCACCTATCATGAGATCAATGGACATCTAACCTATCAACATCATCAATCATCATCAAATCAAAGGCTGAAGTGATCAAATATCATCAACATCAAGGAGTCTAAATAAGAAAATCATCAATCTAGTCTAAAATTCCACCAATGTGCTAGAATAGTCTTTCTATGCACTAGAAAACCCTATGCACCAAAAAAATTTATCAATTCGCTAAAACAGAGTTCCAATGCGTTGAAGTATCCAATGCACCATTTCATTTGATCAAAGCGTCGGGACAAAGTCTTGATGCGCCGAAATAGCCTATGCACCAAATCAATTCCCCTAAGTGCTAAAATATCTTATGTGCCACAATTGTTCATGAATGCCCTATTGTGGGCAACCTACTCACTAAATCTACTTATGCACTAAATCTACTTATGTGCTAAATCAGTCATTCAATGCACTAAATTGCTAACCCTAAGTGCTACTTTATTCTATGTGCTATAATAGAAACCCTATACACTATTGTGGAACCTGAATGCGCTAAAGTAATAGAAGCCAAATTCAAACAAGAAAATGGAGGGAAAAATGAAATGCACAAATTATGAGGAAAGTTTTTGAGGTACATACTAGAGGACCATACGCTGTCGGGCGGTTGTGATGCCTAACCCGATCAAACCGATGCGTGTGGTAAGGGATCACCATTCTGCTCCAAAAGTGCTAAATTTCTAATCACTCTCAAGTTTTCAAAATTACAAATGCTCAAATGAACTTCTAATCACTCTTTTTAACCTTTTTAAGGTTAATTAAGTGGCATTTTTATGGGGTTGGTTTATTTTATTTTCAAAGGGGCTTTAATTCATCAAATCATCACCAGGTGACTTTAACATCATTTTTTGGGAGATAAATCATTTCTAAAGCATAAAATTTTGAGATCATCATCAAATCATCAAAAAATCATCAAAAATTTCAAAAAATTCAAAAATTCATTGATTTATCTCTTGAGGGGGCATATATCCATCATCACCTAAAAATCAGCGTCTAGGACATCGAAATTTTTTTTTCTCAACATTAGTATCAAAAAAAAAAATTGAAGCAACGTGTAAACACATTACTTCAAAGAGGGGCAAAATGTATACACCTAAAATCGGTCAAGACATTTAATTAATTAAATACTAGTTATTTAATTAATATTTCATCTACTTATAAATAAATTCTCAATATATTTATATAGTTCATATCTTCTAATTATTCAAATCTAAAATCACATTCCTCTAATTTAATTAAATAAATAAATTTCTATAGTTTGTTTTATTTAATTAATTTTCACTAATCCAAAATTTGGAATTCAAGCACATGTCTACAACTTTTCATGTCACCTCACCAAGGTCACATGAAATTAAATAATTCTAATTTTAAATTAGAATTATCTTCAACAAACTTTGAACACATGGTCTTTTTCTCACACACTTTATTCCTTCATCCATTTGGCATGTTGGCTTTGGTCAAGGGAACATCCTTCTTGATTCTCTCCATCTCCACCGTTCATCCCTCATGTTTGAATTTGGACCGTCGATCGTTGCCACATCACAAGATGCTTGGAAAATCCTATAAATACAACCCTTTTCTATAGTATTTGGCATCCCATATGAGTAGAGTTATTATGTAGGAATAGCTTTGGAGCACTGGAGCATTTGGAGTTTATATTTTGCATTGTAACATCATGATAACTTAGAATCATGTTTTGCTTTATAGTTGCATTTTATTTTATGTCTTGCTTTATAGTTTCATTTTAGATTATCATATCAATGGTCATTTGAGCATATGTAGAATCATTTTAACTTCTTATCACAACATTTGTATCACATAGTTTAGCAACATTATCTATTTATCAATATCTCCATTATCATAACATCATAGCTTTCATCTCATAGTTTGTAGGAATTTAGATTTCTTGCATTTAGAATAGCATCTCGTTTCTCAAGTTGTCATTTTAACAACCATAGTGCATATACAAGATCTGAGAGCCAATATGGTTTAATAAATCCTTGAGAATAGAGAACAATGGAATGTTTTTGAAGATTTGTTTAACTACAATTTGGAATAGTTCTTTGATTCAATTCTTTAATATAATACATCTCATTGATGTTTGTGTTCTTTAGTATTGATTTTCTAACTCTCCCACATTTCACACACACATAGCTTAGTTCTTAAGTGATTCCTTAGGTTTGAAAAAAAATTGTTTTATTAAGTGTCAAAATTCTTAGGTGTCAAATCCCCCATTGCATGTATTTTGGGGGAAAGTTGTTTTGAAGAAAATTTTCTTTCATTTGATCAATTTGACCTCCCTTAGGGTTTCACACCTTTCTAAGTCTTCCCCCAATGTTTATCTAGGTTATTCTAGCAGAAAAATCATTTCAAGCACCGCACTCTTGAAGGAAATCATAGAGTTTTAATCCTTTTTGAAATTCGACTTCAAGAATTTCAAGTATGCAACATGGGTTTTCTAGTTGTTTTAGTTTATGAGCTTTAAAATTATAGTTATGAGGTAGTTGCATGTGGAAATGTATTTATTATGAGTGAGATAGGTATTGAGAAGGTTTTATGGTACCTATGCATTGTTATATTCCTTCCATGCAAAAGTATGCATGAGGTTTTTTAATGACAATACACTACTCTTCAATATGTGCAAACTTTGTTTATAAAAACCCTACAAAGGTTTGTTGCAATAGATAATTAGTGCATTGTTCCATATTTTTTGCTTCATTATTGACACAAAACGATAGAGCATGGCATGTCAGAGATATAGAGAATAAAAAATATGGAGATCCTTCATGATAGTCACAAACAAAAGTGAAGAAAGTTTACATTTGTGGTGATAGTAAGAAAGCTTGTTATTTTTTATGTCATGTTGCCAAGTGTTGTGAGCTTTTGTCAAGGTACTAGTTAAAATCTTTGGTAACAATGATAACATGGAAAATGGACAAGGGTTATAACCCTTGTAAGGGTTTCAAATTTTAAATTTTCTAGATGAATAGATAAAATTTTGGATCAAAAAGAAAAGGGAAAAAAAGGTTGCATGGCTACAATTTTGTTAAAGTATTGAGAGATCTCTTGAAAGCATAGTGGTCAGAGTATTTATTGATAGATCTATGATAGGATTATGCATAGAAAAATAGGGTCAATGTATGATACCTATGTGACAGGTACAATGTGTTGATGGAAAACCATAGATGTGTTTGGAGAAAGAGAGGGTGAGAAAGTAGTTCTATGAAATACATGATAGATGTAGTAAGAGATTTGAATTGAATCTAACACACAATAGTAAGAGTTTGTCATAAAATAAAATTGGGAAAGGATGTAATAATTAAAACCTTGTACATATTCTTTTCCCATCCAAGAATGAAGTGAGGTGAAGACTGTCATGGGAAATGTTATCATAGAGGGGGTTTCAGTGCATGAGAGGAGTGTATATTGTAAGAAAATTTACAATGCAGAAAATAGAGAAAAATAATAAGCACTATTTTAACATAGTATTTATGTGGAAAACCTAGTAAAATTATACCAAGAAAAAAACCATAGGAAAAGATATTTCGTATTCTATTTCTCAAGAAATTCACAATTACAACAACCTTCTGAAAAGTTACAGAAAATGTGACTTCAATAGAGTATAAGAATATGAGTTGTAGAGTCCTTGTAGAACATAACTAAAATATCTATGTCGACTATCCATCATTGCTGGAATAATAATAAAATTGACTTCATATTCCAAAAATATCCCACTTGAAGTCACATTTCTCTCTTGTGAATCAATCCTCATACTGAAATACCAATGCCAATGCTTCCAATCATCAAGTAACATACAAGCCTAGAGAATTTTTGTACTAGATGAACTTCGCTCTACCAATGGGCTTCATCAAAATATCTATTGGGTTTACATTAGTGTGTACATATTGGCCAAAGATATTTGTCCTCCTTCTACCACCTTACGTACAAAGTGATATCATATATCAATATGCTTTGTTCTGGAATGATATATTGAGTTTCATGCTAAGTGTAAAGCACTTTGGCTATCACAATGCAACACCATGTTGTCTTGCTTTACCTGCAATTCGCCAAAAATTATATGAAGCTTGATTGCCTCCTTGCTAACCTGTGTTGCTGTCATATATTTAGCTTCAGTAGTAGACAATTCCACCATTGTCTATAACTTTGATTCCCAACTAACAACACCTCCAACTAAGGAGAAAACATAACCTATAGTGGATTTTTTCTTATCTCTATCTCCACCAAAATCTGCACCCACATACCCATTAACTTGAAGACTACTCCCAATGTAATAGATATCAACATCAGAATTTCCTCTCAAATACTTGAGAATCCACTTCACAGCCATCCAATGCTCAAGACACCACTCCTCCCACTACTTGTGCAATGTCTAGTCTGGTGCACACCATTGAAAACATAAGACTACCAACTGTTGATGAGTATGGTACATGAGACATCTGTTTCTTTGTTGCTTCTATGCTAGGGCACTATTCTAAAAACAATTTAATATGAATAAGAAATGGACTACTAACTGGTTGTGTATTTTTCATATTGAAGCACTACAGAGCCTTCTCCGCATAAATTTTCTATGACAACCATATTTTCCTATTGTGTTTGTCTCTATGTATTACCAAGAATCTGATTTTCTCTACATAATTCCATCATCTCAAACTACCTATCAAGTTGAGCTTTCAAATGGATGATTTTATTCATGTTGGGACTATTACCAACATATCATTGAAACATACAAAATAATAAAACTATCATCATCATACCTATGAAAGTAGGCACAATGATCAACCTCACATCTGCTAAAACTCAAACTCATCATGAAGGAATCAAACCACTTGTACCAACACCTTGGCACCTATTTTAAACCATACAACAATTTTCTCATCCTACAAACAAGATTCTCCTTGTCTCTTTCCTCATAACCTTCTAGTTGCTGCATATAAATCTCCTCTGAGAGATCACCATGCAAGAAGGCCATTTTTACATCTAACTATTCTAACTCCAAATCAAAACTAGCAACTAGAGCTAAAACAACTCTAATAGTACTTAACTATACAACAAGTGAAAAAATTTCATCAAAATCAATACCAAATTTGTGTGCATACCCCTTGGCCACCAACTAGGCTTTATACCTCTCCAAATTATCATTTATGTCCCTTTTCACTTTGAAGGCCCACTTGTTCCCAATATATTTTGGCCCTTTACGCAATGGTACAAGTTGTCATGTCTTGTTCTTTATATGAAGAGCTTACATCTCCTCTTCCATGGCAACTCTCCACTTGCTTGCACATTCAAATTCACAAGCTTCCTAATATGAGCTCGGTTCACCAACATCAATTAGTAATTCATAAGAAGAATTACAAGTAGGAGAGTATCTTTCAAGTTCTTTGGATACTCTAGTGGACCTCCTTACAAGGGGTAATATATCACCCTGTGGCATATTTCATTGTTGTTCACCTTGCTGATTTTCATTTGGTACCTACAGATTATCATCATAACTTTCCACCTCAACTGGATTAACTTTTGTACTTTGTTTTTCTTTACCTCTTTGCATTGAATTTTCATTAAAATAAACATCTCAGTTAACTATAACCTTGTGGGCAGCTGTATCCCACAAACTATACCCCTTTGTACCTTCTACATAGCCAAGAAAAATATACTTTGTGGACTTCACATCCATCTTATTCATATTCTCTTTATGAATATGAACATAAGCATCAAAACCAAATACATGAAGAAAAGAATAATCAATAGGTTTACCTTTCCATACTTCTTCGGGGATTTTATTATCAAGAGTTGTATTAGGTGATCTATTGATCAAGAAATAGGCAATAGAAACATCCTCTGCCCAAAATTTCTACTCTAAACTAATAGTACTCAACATACATGTGGCTCACTCCATAATTGTATGGTTCATGCATTTAGCAACACTATTTTGTTGTGGTGTCATAGCAATTGTCAATTTCCTTGCAATACCAAACTCACTGCAAAACTGGTTAAACTCTCATGAAAAAGATTCTCCTCTATTATCTATTCTAAGATATTTTATAGTCTTACACTTCTGATTTTGTACCAAAGATTTAAAATTATTAAAATAATAAAACACTTTATACTTCTTCTTAAGAAGATAAATCCACACCTTACGAGAATAATCATCTATATATGAAAAAAATATGGCAAACCCCCAATAGATGTAACAAGCGCCTCCCAAGTATCTGGAATAATTAATTCTAACACATCTTTACTTCTAGTAGTACTTCTAGAAAAAATCATTCTATATTATGTTTTCCAAACAAAGAATTTTCACAAAAAAGTAAATCTTTACATTTGGCACCTAGGAGAAAATTTCTATCTAGTATTACCTTGAGACCACATTCACTCATATGGGCTAGTTGTAGATGTTAGGTTGATATTGAGTTTGATTCTACATCAGATGTGTTGGTATGTGGCAACTGATCATGCTATACTGTATAGCCCATGGTATATTGTACACCTCGGCCCCCTGTCCTTGCCGGGTGGGGGTTCAGGGGCGGCAACCCCCAAGAAAAAAAAATTTGCCATTTTTTTCACGTTGTCAGCGAAAAAGGAAAAATCTCTGAAAAAGAAAGAAAACCGACTTTGTAAAACCCTAATTCTGGAAGCTTCTAAAAGCTTGTTAAAAGGGGTTGGGATGGGGGTTCGTATGATGAAAAATGCGATTATTCACAAGATTGTAATAGGTTTTGCACTGGATAATAAAAGTATTGGATGGCTGCGGTTTGGTGGATGTAGCCCAGATTGGGTGAACCACGTTAAATTCTCTGTGTTATGATTTATTCTGTGTATATTTTAGTTTCTCTGTTTATTAATTAAATCTACATTTAATTGTTAGATATCTGCCATTTCTAACCCTAACAAGTGGTATCAGAGCGAGTTATGTTTCGATTATCATCTATAGGAAGGTCTCGCAGCTGAGTGGGAGTCTCACGGTTGAGTGGGAGCAATGGCAGATGAGGGTAAGAAGGTTGAGAAGTTTAATAGGTAGAACTATCAGTTATGGAGGATACAGATGGAGGACTATCTCTATCAGAGGGATTTATGGCGGCCATTGGAAGGGAAAGCCAAGAAACCTGCAGCAATGTCAGATGAGGACTTGGAGATCTTGGATAGAAAGGCACTTGGCAGTGTTCGTTTATGCCTGGCACAATCAGTGGCATTCAATATTACAATAGCAAAGACAACTCAATAGTTGATGGAAACCCTGGCGAAGTTATATGAAAAGCCTTCCGCTTCAAATAAGGTATTTCTTATGAAGTGTTTATTTAATATGAAAATGGTAGAAGGTGGGTCAGTTACTGATCATTTGAATGAGTTTAATACGGTCACCAGTCAATTAACTTCTCTAAAAGTAAACTTTGATGAAGAAGTTAGGGCTCTTTTGATTCTGTGTTCTTTGCCTAAAAGCTGGAATAGCTTGGTAATGGCTGTTAGCAATTCTATTTTGGTTCAAATACATTGAAGTTTGATGATGTTGTTGGTGTGTTATTTTGAGCGAGGAAATTGAGGAAAAGCTCAGCGGAACATCCACATCAAGGTGTTTTGAATACAGAAAGTAAGGGCAGAACAAAGGAGAGAGGAAAGGTTTAAGTTGTGGTAAGTCACGAGGAAAATCAAAGGACAAAAGGTCTCAATCTAGAGATAAGAGGGATTGTTGGTACTATGGTAAGTCGGGTCATTTTAAGAAAGATTGCCGGTCTCATAAAAATAAAGGAGACAAAAAGGAAGGAAGCAAGAGGAAAATGTGGTAAGTAATAGATCCGATGAGATGCTTTGATTCTCTCCCTTTGATAATGTTGATGATTCTGGTATTAGGATCCAGGGCTTCATTTCATGCTACCTCTATAGAAGTATATTTCTCTTTGATTATGTCCACAAATTTTGGGTCAAGCTTATTTAGGAGATAACGAACCCTGTTAGATTGTTGGAAAGGGAAGAATCAAGATTAAGTTGCAGAATGGGAATCATTGGCTACTACGTGAGGTAAGGCATGTTCCAAAGTTAAGTAGAAATTTAATTTCAGTAAGGCAACTAGATGATGAAGGTTGTGTTACATTTAGTGATAAAAATTGGAACGTCACAAAGGGTACCTTAGTAGTAGCAAAAGGTGTGAAAGTAGGCACCTTATATCTTTGTACAAGTCATACTGTTCCTTCTACTTTAATTGTTACAAAAAAGGGTCAATCTTCAGGAACAGTTGCTACAGTTTAGCAGGTAAAAGATCATACAATTGTTGTGGACTCTGAATCAGCACTGTGGCATAATAGACTTGGGCATATGATTGCAAAAGGTATGAAAGTACTTCATTCAAATAATGTTTTACCAGGTCTAAAATGTCTTAATATGGATTTCTGTGAAAGTTGTGTCTATGGAAAACAAAAGAGAGTTAGTTTTCTCAAGGATGGGAAGAAAAAGAAAGATGAGAAATTGGAGCTTGTGCATACAAATGTATGGGGACCACCGTATCTTCTCTCTCTCGGGTGGTTTCTCTCAGATATGTTACATTCATTGATGATGCAACTAGGAAGGTATGGATTTATTTCCTTAGGCAAAAATTTGATGTATTTGAAACTTTTAAAAAATGGAGAAGCTTGGTTGAGAATGAGACGGGTAAAAAGATAAAATGTCTCAGATCTAATAATGGTGGTGAATATTGTAGTAAAGATTTTGAAGATTACTATTCCTCTAATGGTATTTGTAGGCAGAAAATGGTTCCAAGGACTCCACAAGAAAATGGAGTGGCTGAGCGTATGAACAGAACAATAATGGAGCATGCACGAACTATGAGATTGCATGCTGGGTTGCCTTTAAAAATGTGGGCAGAGGTTGTAAACATTGTTGTTTATTTAATCAATAGAGGTCCCTCTAATCCTTTGGGTTGTGGTATTCCGTGAGGGAAGCGCATGGAAGGTAAGAAGGTGAGTTATTCTTTTCTCAAAACCTTCAGTTGTGAAGCATTTGCACATGTAGATTCTGAAAATAGAACCAAGCTTGATGCAAAATCAAAGAAATGTGTATTTGTTGGATATGGCATTGGTGAATTTGGTTATAGGCTTTGGGATTTTGAAAATCAGAAAATTGTGAGAAGCAAAGATGTCATATTCAATGAAAAAGTGTTGTACAAAGATCTGTTGCTGCAGCATGAGAAGAAAGAAAATGATTATATAGTGTTGGATGATATTCCAAACAATAATGTTTCAGTGGTTCCTCATGTTGGGCAACAACAGCAGCAAAAAATACCACAAACTCCTATTAGACGCTCTTCAAGGATAAGTAGACCTCCAGAACGATTCTCTCCCTCTTTGTATACTATTTTGTTAACTGATGCTGGTGAACCAGAATATTATGATGAAGCTATGCAGGTGGATACCAAGGTTCAGTGGGAGCATGGAATGAATGAAGAAATGGACTCCTTGCTGGAAAATCAGACTTGGGATTTATGCAAGTTGTCTGCAGGTAAAAAGGCTTTACCAAACAAATGGATTTATAGGCTGAAAGAGGAGGATGGAGGTAAGAAAAGATTTAAAGCCATATTAGTTGTAAAGGGATTTGCATAGAAAAAGGGTATTGATTTTGATGAGATTTTTTCTCCTGTTGTTAAAATGACTTCTATTTTATTTGTTTTAAGTATTGTGGCTAATTAAGATTTGCATTTGTGAAATGCAGCCTTTGATGTTAAAACAAAATTCTCCATGGTGATTTGGAAGAGGAAATAGTATATGGAACAAACACGCGCGGATTTGAGGTCAAAAGCGGCAAGGAGAAACTAAAAGTGTGATTGAAGAAAGTTTATATGGCTCTTGGAGCAGCACCCCGACAATGGTATTTGAAATTTGAGCAGCTTTATGGCTTCAGCAAGGCTACGTTGTAATTCTCACCATTGTGTTTATTTTAAGAGGTTGGATAATGACGTACGCTTAATTTATGCTTATATGTTGATGACATGCTTGTAGCCGGGTCTAAATATGGATCACAAAGTGAGCTAAAACAACAGTTAGCAAAATCTTTTGCTATGAAGGATTTGGGTGCAGCAAAGCAAATCCTTGGTATGAAAATTTGTAGAGATAGGAAAAACAAAAAATTGTTTTTATCTCAAGCTAATTATGTTGAAAAGGTGTTGCAGAAATTTCATATGGAGAATGCAAAAGTTGTCAGCACACCTTTGCCTAGTCATGTTAAATTGACTAAAGATATGTGTCCAAAGACACAAGAGGAGGAAGAAAAAATGTCCAAGGTACCATATGCTTCAGCTGTAGGCAGTTTAATGTACGTCATGGTATGCACGAGACCGGATATTGCACATGCCGTAGGAGTTGTTAGTAGGTATTTGAGTCATCCTAGAGTTGAGCATTGGAATGCAGTAAAATGGATTCTCAGGTATTTGAGAGGTACATCCAATAAATGTTTATGTTTTGGGGGCTCTAATACTAATTTAAAAGGCTATGTTGACTCAGATTTGGCAGGGGATATAGATACCAAGCGAAGTACCCCAAGTTATGTATTTACAATTGGTGGGACAGCAGTGAGTTGGATTTCTCGATTGTAAAAGGTGGTTGCTTTATCCACCATAGAGGTAGAGTATGTTGCTGCAACAGAGGTAGCAAAGGAGATGATATGGCTGCAACTTTTCATGGATGAGTTGGGAAAACAACAGGATGGAAATTACTTATTTATAGACAGTCAGAGTGCTATACATCTTGCAAAGAATTCTTCCTTACATTCTAAAACAAAACACATACAATTGAGATCATTTCATTCGGTCGATGTTGGAAGATGGACAGGTCAAGCTGGACAAGATACATACAGATGTCAATCCAGTGGATATGTTTATGAAGGCGGTGCCAAGGGAGAAGCCGAGCTCCTCTTCAGCTTCAGTTGGCCTTCAAGGTTGAATTCAAGTATGACAAAGCAGCAAGGTCCAAGGTCCTTATTTCCAATGGGAGTTGTAAGTGTAGCAGTGTTGTCCAGGATCAGTCTCCAAGAGGGAGGTTGTGATGGTGTGGAGCCTGATCAGTCTCCAAGTGGGAGATTGTTGGTATGTGGCGACTGATCATGCTATATTGTATAGCCCATGGTATACTGTACACCCCGGCCCCCTATCCTTGCCGAGGTTCGAGGCTTGGCCGAGCCCCAGGCAGGGGTTCGGGGGCAGCAACCCCCATGAAAAAAAATTTGCCATTTTTTTCGCATCGTCAGCGAAAAAGGAAAAACCTCTGAAAAAGAAAGAAAACCGACTTTGTAAAACCCTAATTCTGGAAGCTTCTAAAAGCTTGTTAAAAGGGGTTGGGATGGGGGTTATAGTATGATGAAAAACGTGATTATTCACAAGATTGTAATAGGTTTTGCACTGGATAATAAAAGTATTGGATGGTTGTGGTTTGGTGGATGTAGCCCAGATTGGGTGAACCACGTTAAATTCTGTGTTATGATTTATTTTGTGTATGTTTTAGTTTCTTTCTTTATTAATTAAATCTGCATTTAATTGTTAGATATCTACCATTTCTAACCCTAACAAGATGCCACTGCTACCTATCCACTACTAGTTTCCCCAAGTAGACTATAGATATTTTCAAACTTTTCTCCATTTAGTTCAACCAACACACCCTTTTTTACCTTGAGACTGCTATTTTTCCCTCTAAATTGGTAACCTTGTTCATCAAAAACTCCAAGAGACAACATATTTTTCTTTGATCTTGGTACATGTTTGACATGTTGAATAGTCCTTACCATTCCATCAAAAATCTTGATTCTTATGTCACCTTCACCAATAGATTCATAGGGGTTTCCATTTCCTATGTAAACCATACCTCCATCGCATGACCAATAAGAAGAAAACCAATCTTTGTGTGGAGTCGTGTGAAAGGAGGCACTAGAAACAAGAATCCAAACATGAAGTAAAGAACCTCTCAGGTTAGCAGTTAATACCTCTTCTTCTTCCAATTGTGTTTGAACTTATGTTGTGTTGGCCTTAGATGCCTACAAAGTAGATTTTTCTTTGCTTTCTTTTGGCAGTCTGCAATCCTTTTTGTCATGTCCATTTTTTCCACAATTCTAGCATTTTACTCTTTTCTACCCCTTAGATTTGGACTTGGTAAAATATATCCCTAAAAGATCTCACATGCCCTCTTATGGAATTTAATCATTTTAAAGCCTTTTCATATCTACATGTCCTATAAACATGTTGAAGGGGATTTTGGTATTTGGAGGAATAATGGGTAGTAATAGTAGTTAGATAGAATCTAGGGCTAGTTGGATGAGTTGGAAAACATGTGAGAAGATATGGAGATAGTTGAATTAGTTTGATTTTCATTTCTAAGCATCTAGGAGCTTTCCTAGTTGGAAAAGGTCAAAGCATCAAAGAAGCTTCATTAAACCATCATCATGGAGTAGAATTTTGAGGAGAAAATACAAGAAGGATTTGACTCAATGCCCAAAAGAGGTTTGACCCAGCCAACACATCTTTTAATTTCAAAAAAATGTTACTAATGTTTATGGGTAGTGATCCAAAGCAAAATGGATTCCTAGGGTGATCAGTGAGGGAGTTCTTACATTTTTTTCTAAGTGTTGTAACTCTTGCAATTTCTTCCACCAAGATATATATTGTACTATAACTCAAAACTAGTCTTAGAAGACTAAAATATGATGTAAAATCTACATTTTCAAGCAATTTCAAAGCATTTTTCAAACTATGTACCATTCCAACAACACCTTATCATCAATAAATCTCAATAATTTGACCTTCAACATTTTTTATCCATTGTGTGTGTATTCAAGGTGATTGATATTATTTGTATGATTTTATATGCAAAACCTTAAAATGAATGTCTCACTTTCAACACCTTCAAATAGGAAAAAGAATATTTTGTGTAGGTTATATCCTATGTTAATTTGTAAACAACTTCCATTTGTGAAGGGAACCTATTTTTATTCCTTCTTGAACTATTAAAATATTAACCTTTCTATAGAATACTAATACATGGGAATGCTAAAACTTGAGTTGTGTGAAAACAAGTTCACAAGTAATCAATCTTTCTATGTGTCAAAAAAATAGCATAGGTCTCAAAAAAATAGTTTGGTACATCACCTCATTAGGTCTTAGGTTTCATTTTTAATACATTTCCTACCCTTTTTCTTAGCATAATATCAATAGTATAGGTTAAGTTAGGTGAAGTACCAAGGGAATTAGCCATCTCTAGAGAATCACTCCAACATATGAGCAACCTATTGGGAAAATATGTCTCAACCTTACAATTACATAAGTTATTGTTGCTAAATAAGGTATTGTTCATATGACAACGATGAGGGGGGTGGTATGGGGGGTCTCCCCCCCCCCCACATAAGGGGTCATCCCCTCAGCTGGGGGTCCAACAGGCAGTGCCCTTGGAAGCCAAATTTTATGTACATTTTATTATTATAAATTTGGATCATTCATCATTATGTCTTATATCTAATGGTTGATATTTTTGTTGTCTTGTCTTACCCTAGAAGGAAACCCTATTTTATGAGGTCATTGTATTATGATAGTGTATTGTGATGTATTTTGAGATTCTAGTAGCGGTTGTGTTACATTTGTATCTCTGGTTGGTGATACTCCTATAAGAAGCTTGCTCTACAAGTATATTGTAATCTTTGTGATTTCTAAATAATATATTCGATGAATTTTGGAGTATGGGGTTTTTATACCAAAAGGGTTTTCCCCACGTAAATTAATGTGTTGTGGTATGCATGATATTTGTGTTTATTTCTATTTAAGTTTTTGCAATTGTTAAACATCTGTAAAAAAAATTCATTATTCTCCTCTCAAGATTAGTGTAGGAAGTTGTTTCATTATCTTAGCTTCCTTGCACAACCTACATGCCTTGGAGTGCTTCCATGCTTGTCAACTAGTGACAAAGCTTAAACATCACACTCTCAAGGGTGCAACTTGGTATTGGAAACACTTATATTGGTAGAATCTTGACAATTTCATGAATAAACCTTTTTTGTTTTGTCAAATTTGCATTAAAAAGGGTTATTGGCACAAAGGGTGAAGTCTAGAAAAGAGGATGAAACCTCTAAACACATTGGAGAAGTTGAATTTTTAGGCTCGACACTCCTAAGCCTAATATGAAAGCTTTCTCGAGGCAAAAACAAAGGGAAAACATTTTCTTAGAAAACATAGATATCCTTTGTAATAGATATTCATTCTTAAGAAATAGATATCAGTTTCTATGCACATTTTTTCACTTTGTCATGAGAAATGGATATTTTTTTCTTAAAAATGGATATATGTTTCTCATAACATAGTGAGAAATTTTTTTTTAAGAAACAAAGATCCATTTTCTAGAAAAAATGGGCAAAATACATTGTTGGGCCTAGCAACAACCCCCTCAAGTACTTTAATA
This sequence comes from Sequoia sempervirens, assembly GCA_007258455.2. Taxonomy (NCBI): domain Eukaryota; kingdom Viridiplantae; phylum Streptophyta; class Pinopsida; order Cupressales; family Cupressaceae; genus Sequoia; species Sequoia sempervirens. Next base: position 1,009,439 of record VDFB02128519.1, on the reverse strand, counting down.
TCAAGAAGATTGTGATTTATGCACATCATAGACAAAATCATGCTTTTTTACACTCTTTTACCAAAAGAATGATTATATGAATCATTAGGGTACCTTTTTTATTTGTATAATGGACACCAGTAGTTGTCGTAAAGCCAAAAGGAATCTAGTAAACTTCAAGAAAATAAAATTAAAGCAACTAGGGAAAATGATAGAGCAAGGAAGAGGATGGGAAAATAATATATTTTGAATACTCTTGAAGGTGAAGGTTCTTATTTACCCTTAAATGATATTGAAAGTGGAGTTTCTAATGTTGAATATAGTGAAATGTTTGAAAAAAATGAAAGTGACTATGATATTAAAAATTAAATTGTTGAACATGAAAGTGAGAATATTGTAAATTGTGATGAAACCCCTATTGATAAGAGCAACATCATAGTAGAAGAAGAAGAATAAATACATCAACAATTATTTAACCAATGTGGATATGAACCCCGTGACATTGAAATTGTACTCAATAATCCACTTGTTTAACATTGATGAAATTGATAGCATGCATAAAATAGTGAAATTCAATGTATCTCCAAATTATATAAGAAGAGAAGACCTTTTTGAAGAGGAAAATGAAATCCCAAATCTATATTTTTGTAACAAGTCCAATAAAATTACAAAAAATTTAAGAACCCCAAAATGTTTACTTGAAATTGATGAGAACATAATAGAAAGTCTTGAAGGCAAGAGGTCATCACTAGTTGTTCAATTGTAGGATCTGAAACTTTTCAATGAATGTTTTTCCAATAAGACATTAATCAAACAATGTCAATTTTTTGTACAATTACTAAAGTTGTACAAAATGAGACCTTTACTATAAAAACTAAAGATTTGTGTAAACAAAAAGTTTGATCGAAATAATATTATTGTTAAAGTTATTTTTAACATGCTCAATTATATTGGAAAGACTAGTAAGTAAAAAGATAAAAGAGCTAGTCATAGAATTATACAAACCTCATTAGTAAGCAATAAATTTAAAAAGGCTCATTTTTTTAGGGAAATCTGTCTTGAATTAAGCTTGAATTGTAAAACATTGTCAAAAGCACTAGCAATAAGATCAAGAATATATAGTCCTCTTGAAAATGATACCTTTGTTTTTATCAATAGACTTACTCAAGTTGATAAGAAGCTAATTAATAGCACAAAGGATGAAATTAAAAAAAAAATGGCACTCTAACTCTACAATATCACCCAATGTAAGAGATGTTTGAAAATTACTAATTGGTGATCAAAATAGTACACCACATCCTAAACATTAGTTGGAATGTAACCAAACACCATTGTACAAACAAATTTGTTAAACATATCCAAGTTTGAAAATATCACAAATGGCATTTGAATCTCATAAGCCCTTTTATTGTGTGTAGGCCTCTTAAATTTCATAATACATTTTGCAAATACCACATGGAGTTTTCTATGTATCATGAAATATTATGTAATACTTATTCTACTCTGCATACTAACAAAATGTTACAAGAGTGTGTGCAATGTAACTACCAAAGCCATCTAGGAACTTATTATATTTATTTTTATGTGTTAGAGATGATGGTTACATATTCTATAAAAAACGATTGTTTAAATGAAAATTATTTACAATGTGGTGGGTTATAAAATTTTATATCATGTATTCATGAGGGAAATGAACATGATTTTGGAAATAAAATGGTTGAGAAAAAGAGATATGAGATAGTGAATACAATTTGAAGAGTGGAGGCGAAGGTTTTAGATGTGAGTTGGTTACATGAGAAGTAAGTGTTGCTGATTTTAATTTTGATTTTAATAAAAATATTTTTTACAATTATGCAAGACATAACTATAGGTTTTTATGGTTAGATCAACAATTTAGGATGTGTAAGAATTTTTTTCTCATTGGAACTATTATCTTTGTAGTCAATTTCATAGAAAACTACACATTGCAACCACAAAGTAAAGTCCAATCTCAATATTACAATTCTATTTAAAAATTATTTTGTTTGTTCACATCACATATAGACATGTCCGTAATTCCCAATAAAGGACTTCAAGAACTCAATCTTTCTTTGCACTTCAACATTTGCAGCTAATATCTCCATTCTTTCTAACTCCCTTTGTAAATCCTCATTTTCCTTCTTCAATTTAAGAGTTAATGAATCATGTTCCCTAGATGTAGGAATTTTTTGAGAAGATCCTCCCTCATCAATGTTTATTTCTTTTAAAAATTTCTTTCCTTTTTCACTAGGCTAGGAAGAGGCACTAGAGGCAGAATTTTCTACAACAAGGATAACAATAGCAGAACTAGTCTAGGTACTCATGTGGGTATTATTTAATGGAGAACTCACAATACTATTTCCCAATATCTTGATAATCATTGGGCTAGTGGTTGCAATAGAAGTAGGTTCAGGTTATTTCTGGCTTAAAAACTTCATTCTCTCTAATCCTCCCTTCAACATATCCCTCTCATAAATTTTATTCTCGACCTTCTCCACTCTTTCCTTAGCCCTTTCTATGTCCAACTCCTTAATCCTCTAAGTTTCCCTTTGCAACTCATTAATCTCATTCATTAACTCTTCTTCATTAGGAAATGTAATATCTAAGTCAATATTTTCCAAAGCATTTTCCAAAATATTTGAAGCATCCATATGGAAAGCAGGAGTAGGATATCTATTAACAGGATCACCAAGCAAATCATGACCAAAAGGATTACATTTGTTTGTTGCTCTAGGATTTAACCTCTTGGATGCCAACTTATCATCAAAATTGGACTCCCAAAATTTCTCTTACTGTGATTGTTTATTAGCCAAAAGACTTAAATGGGCTTGTTCTCCTTCAACAAGTTCTCTAAAATAGCATTCTCCTCATTTATAGCAGGCATTCCGAATTCATATGACTCTTGAAAATTATCATAACTACTAGCAATATAACATCTAGATCTTAATGGAGGAGTAACAAACTTACCAATATTTGTAGTCTTCTTCTTCCAAGATTCTCAAGTGTTATGTGGTAATTCACCTTCCAGCTTCTGCTTTGGATGCTTCTTCATATTCCCTCTATTTTCTCTCATCCTTCTACAAATTCCCTCTTCTCCTTCATTTATTCTTTAGAAATAGTCCTTGTACCAACACTTGTTCTCCAACAAAGTCACCAATTTGCTGGTTGTTTTTAATTCCAAACCTAGTCTTAAAGATAACTTATGATTTAGCCACTTTCAATGATTGGTTAGCTTGAAGGATTGGCCAACGAATAGGTGAAAGTTACAATAACTTTTCCCTCTACAATTTAGGCTATGAAAACTCGGGAGGGTGATCCTTCATAGTATTTCTCAATATCTTGTGTCAATTATCTCAAATACTATAATAATCAAATGTATCCTTTACAAATGTGCTTGAGGCTTATGAAAATGAGAAGATCTGGATAAAATCATTCAAGCATTTCTACACTCTTAAGACCATAGGACAAGATAAGAACTCACTTCCAACATACATTTTCAATAAAACTTAAAGATTGAAAGTATTTTAGAGTTTGATCCTAGGACTATAAATCACACATAAAGACAAGAGATTGGTGCCTTATCCTAGGGATACAAAGTCAGAACTAGTGCAATTGGGGTTCCACAATAACATTTCACCTAGGCATTTAAAGCTTCACAATACTGCCTTATAATGTTATTCTTAGTATTCCTCACCAACTCTACTTATAAAATCCTAGTATTTATTCACACAAACTTATGTTATTAATAAATCATTTAACCTATTCTTTGAATAAGAGCCTTAATTAGAAACATACACCCATAGATAGAACCATGGAGAAAAATTGAAAGATCCTTGATTTGTTCATTCATAATCTGTAAAAACCACACATCAAGAGACAATTGGCTTCAAAAAAATTCCATTGAATTCCACAAAATGCTCATACTATTATGCAACACTACCAATTACAAGACTCAAACATCAAAACCCTAAAATGACCTCGACTCAATTCTTAGCAATTCATTACAAAATTCATCAAAAGATTTGTACAAAATGCCATGAATTCTGCCCCCACGGGTTAGAGGAGTTGGTTTGAGTCTCGGGTTTTCTCCCTGAGGTCTTGGGTTCGACTCTCTCTGGCTCGGAAATCACCCCGTTATGGACGCTGGGGGGCTGCATTGGTTACTCTGTGGCCCTAGGGACTAGTCTCACCTCAAGCTCACCCTATAAAGGGAACCTACTGGGCTTGAGTCACAGGGATACCTTGAGGATAATAAAAGAAGGGCCATGAATTCCCTTTTATAGAATAAGGGATTAACAAGCTTTGGGCCTCTAACACCATTTAATTCAAATTTTCAGTTACAACATTTAAAACCCTAACCACACATAAGGGCGAATTTTATAAGATAAAATCAACTCCATTAAGATTGCAAAATCATGTTCCCATGTTCCTCAAAAAATGTGCATTGAAGAAGGCACAAGTAGATTTTGTGGCACCCATACTCATTTATTATTTTTGATTTGTCCCTTCTGACGGATCCATGTCACATCCATGATTTTATTGGGGGGTTTGGATGCAATTTTAATAAAACATTCATTGTTGGGTATGGTGTGAAAGTCTTGGCTTCTCCTGGCTCTTCTTCTCACATAAATTTTATGATCAAATCTTTCCTTGATCATATCTCCTTGACTACTAACCCTAGCTGGGTTAGGGTTTGAGATGCATTCATCCAAGTTATGCTTGATCTATAAAATCAACACTTGTATTCTTTCAACTTGGGCTCTTCTTTTGGGCTCCTCTCACAATTTTTTTTCCAGACACTGTATTCTACATTCTACAATTGTAAAATCTAGCATTATGCCTTATATTAATGAAATCTAGCTATCATAACAGCTATTTCTTGCATGTTTGAGTAAGCTTCTTTACCTTCATGTCTGAATATGTTTCTTAGTGGGTTTGTTAATGTATTAAGCAATCTGAAGCAAAGAAGAAACAAAATTCTATCTCGGTGTATCACCTTCATTTCCATTTTATGTTATCTTTCTATCTTGTTTCCTTGTGAGTTGTTAAAGTAGAGTAGTGATCAGTTTCAATGTGTTGGGTTAGACCAAAAAATTTGCACTTAGATTAGAAGAGGAATTTGGCATTCTCTAGAGACACAACCTCATTCACGCAAGGTCCCACACCTTGAGGTTGTTTCTATTGTTTCATTAGAACATGAACTCCTTGTTTAGTAGGGTTTCATTTTATGTGATAACAATAATATTCATGATTATCTTTTCACATTATGATATTTTCCTGTGTTATTCTTGATGTACCTTTCTATTCTAATTTCACCTTTTATAACTAAATTTTACATCATGTAGGAAGATTAATACAATCATAAAGAGGAGTATCATGAAAGATTTAAGGTTGATTAGATGCATAAATTAGATGTAAAAATGGCCTTTGGTAGCATTGACCCACCCATATTGACATGTTGGCATAGTTGGTTGGGCCCTAGGACACATAAAATGCAAAAAAAATGTATGTTTAATGTTTAAATTGCTACCAACTAATTATTTTTGCAAGAATGAATTCATTGTTGGAATGGTCAAACAATGTCAAGTTGAATATAATAAATATAGGGTAATATAGAGGGACCATATCCACCTATAGGTTTATACATAACATTTTTAGGTTCCACAAATTTTTAGAACTAGTTCATCATAGTTTGATAATATTTTGCACTTAGGACTCATAATAGAATTTGTCAAAAATAGTGTAGCCCAAAACAATTGGGTCACTTGGGGAATGAATAAATTCCTAAAATAGAACAATCAAGTGACCTAAAGAATGAATGAAGTCCTTGCCCAAAATTTACCTACCCACCCAAACATTAAAGGCATACAAAAATTTTCCCCATGGTGCGTGAAAATAAATATTCTCCTTTCTATATTTACATTGCTCTCAGTTGAAATTTTTTGCAAGATTACATTTATTGTCAAAATCGCTCAAATGGTGTTGAGTTGAATAGAACCAAGAGAGGTTAATGTGGATGGGAATCATATCCAATTTTAGATCTAGAAAAAATATTTGTAGGTTCCATGGATTATGAGAACTAGTTCATCATAGTTTGGTAGTTTTTTGTACTTAGGTCTCATAAGAGACTTTGTCAAAATAATGTAGCCCAGAATGATCGGTTGACCCAAGGAATGAATAGGGATCTTCCCTAGAATTCGCCCACCCACCCAAATGTGTTGGCATAGTAATTTTTCCCCATGATGCATAAAATAAAAATATATATGCTTCTTTCCATATTTGCACTACTCTCAACAAACACTTTTTGTAAGAATACATTCATTGTTGGCATGCTCAAAGGGTGTTGAGTTTCAACTGGAACTAAGAGAGACTAACATGGAGGGACCCCATATCCACTTGTAAGTTAAAATGAAACATTCATAGGTGACAAAAATTTTGAGAACCAATCTGTCATAGTTTGGTATATTTTTACACTTGGGTCTCATAAAAGACTTTTCCAAAATAGTGTAGCCCAAAATGATTGAGTGACCTAGGGAATGAACATATGCCTCCACTAGCATTCATCCACCCACCTAGATGTGAGCGTAATCATTTTGTCAAATTTAATAAAAAAAAAAATTATTTATTTAGTAACTTTTATTTTAATAATTATTTTCTCTTTGGTTCTTCATTATTACCATCCATTATGCTTGGACAACACTAGGATATGTAGGTTAAGTTACTCAATACCTAAAAAACACCTATAATCATAATTTCTCATGGTCGGCCAAGGTCTATCCTATTTATGTCTATTATAACTATTGATAGATGGTTAGCACTCCCCTTGGGATTTGTGACATGGACTAACCACCTCCCATGGATCTGTTAACTTTGGCAGTTGTATCAGACATTAACAGGTCAATCTTTTGGTGCAACAACAACTGTGGGGCCAACAATTGGTATTAGAGCACTAGGTTCCTAAGAGAAGCTTAATCAGCTCGGGTAGATCTTGGTAGAGTGAACACAATGGTTAGTCAAGAAAGCTTACTTGCATACAATGGACCTATCTTTGACATGGATCAAGATATATTTTTTGGTGATCATTGTTGGAAGGATGTTTGGGATCCATAGGATTTTATGTTTGGATGTTAGTTGTAAATGGATATACAGTTCCTGCTACACCTCTAATAACTAAAGCTAAAAGGAAGGCATATAAGGATAATGCTACAACAAGAGATATAATTCTTCATGGACTGTCAAGTTATGTGTTGGTCAAAGTCATGCATTTTCAAATAGCACATGAAGTCTGGAACAAGTTGAAGAGAATTTATGAAGATGATGGTAAATAAGAAATGAAGGCATTGATTTAGAAATATGAAAGTGAATCTAAAAGTTTGAGTACAAGTGAAGCTGCAACAAGAGGTGTTGAAGAAGAAACATCTACCTCTGAATCAGAAGAGTCCAATGAAGTGCAAGTTGACTCCATCAAAACATCAAGGAATGGCTACAGAAAACAAAGAGGTATGCTACCCCCTAAGAGTTCTAGTTTTGGTAGAATAAGTCTTCTTGCTGAAAAGAATAATTCTGAGAAAGAAGATGACAATGAAAATAGTCTGCACACAAGAAAAGAAAATTGGTCATCAGGTGTTTTTGGCAGCACTGATGATGAACTTGTGAGTGCCTTTGGAAGTGACCCATTCATAGATCTTGGTAAAGAAGTAAAATGGTAAAATCAAGAAGAGGGTGTATCTAGTGAAGAAGGAGAAATAGACATAGAAGGTGAACTCATTAGTGCTATGAATGATCTATTAGGAAATTGAGAAAGGAAAATGAAGAATATAAGAGGAATGCACAAGAAGAAATTGAAAAGTTGAATAAGAATCTTCAAGAATCAAATCAGAGTGTAATTAGCTTGAAGATACAAGTGGAAGAAGCAAAAAGAGCAGATGTAGTTAAATCAGAACTACAGTCTAAATCAAAAGAATGGATGAAGTTGGAAGCAGAGATAGTTTCTCTGAGAAAGGAGTTAACAAATGTAAAAGAGTAGATGGATAAAAGCTTAAAGCTGAAAAGTGGCTCTAAGATGGTAGATGAGTTGAGTAGGTCACAAAAGTTGTCAAGACCAAGGGTAAAGATTGACCTTAGTGGTGGAAAAGGGAAAAGTCATTCTATTGGTGAAATATTATTTGACAACTTTCGAACAATAGAGAAAGGTTGTACAAGAGGCTCAAAAGAAAGTACCTCTACAAATGGATTGAAGATGACACAAGACGAAAAGGAACTAGTTGCTGATAAGAAGAAAACTAATAAAGAAAAGAAATCTACTACAGATAAGAGGAAGAACATTCATCCAGTTGTTGATTATCAAAAGAAGAAGCCCACAATAGATAATAAAATAAAGAGTTCAGTCCCTGAACAACTAAAGAGACAACAACATACACAAGGTGTTGTTAGAAATAGATTTACAACAATGAGATACATGATGAAGCCAATGCAGAGAAGACCACCATATTGTGTGCAAAGAAATGGTATGAAAAATTGTTCCTCGTGTTTTTATGGCTATTGTTATTCATGTAATCAATTTGGTCATAAAGCATGTGAATGTAGAACAGTACCTAGAAAGAGCACAAATCATATGTATAGAAACTCATTTGGTCTTGTGATAGGGACGAATGCACTGTTCTATAAATGTGATAACTATGGTCATACAGCTAAATACTATAGATTAGATTATGCAAGACCAACAACACTTTATGAAAAATCAAAAGCATGTAGTAAGGAAAAGAATGTGTCCCAAAGTGAACAATGGTTCACATGTTGTTGAGAAGAAGGCTAATGTAATAGAGAAGAAGCACAAGATGATATGGAGAGAGAAAGACTAGCAGGCGATGCTCCATGAGGCTGCTTCTGCTTTAAGTCACTAATTAATAATGATGGGGCATGAATCCAGGGGGAGCTAAATTGATATTTCATCAATCCCTGGAAATGAAGAAAGAGATCAAGTCAAGTAAAACATGTTTTAAAAATTTCTAACGACTTGATGGTTGCAGATGTATGGTCACATTCTTGCTCTTTGAAATGCTCGTCAGAGAGTAAGAACATCAACAGATAGTTGATAGTTTGTTGCAGAAATTGATATCAACAATTGGTATCAAAGCCAAAGGTGTCGAGTTCGAATCCCCTCAGGTAATGTTGAGGGGGAGTTTGTTGACAGATGGTCAGCGCTCCCCTCGAGATTTGTGACACGGAATAATCGCCTCACATGGATCCATTAACTCTAGTAGTTGTATCGGGCATTAATAGGTCAATCTTTTGGTGCAACAACAACTATGGGGACAACAATAACAACCCTCTTTATGGCTCTATAACAATCATATTTACCTTATTTTTCTCATTTTTATGGACATAATAAAACCTCATAGATAAATTTTTGTGTGTAATACCATACACAACCAAAATATTTCATTTTTCTAGCATGTATTCATGGGATTTAATTATCTTGTGGGTTGTTATGACTGTCACAGTGTGACCATGCATTATTATGTGAATTATGATAGCCATAAACTCATGAAAAATCTCATTTTAAACATTAACATGTCTTTGTATTGTGTCTATTAATGCTCTCTATTATATTTTCCTCTATGCAATTGGATTTACATGTCAAGATTATGGCTTATCTTTCAACAAGAAAAATGACATAAATAGGGTAGGGTTCTACAACATCAAATAAAACATCTAGATCCTCACTAAAATTTGGTCTCACAAAACTCATAGCCAAATATCTAAAGCATTCTTATCCTTCAACAGATTCAAAGAATTATACTTAAAAACATAAATTACCTTTAAGTTGACCCTATTGTAGATGTCAACTTCCACATGGTCTATACCAAGGAAACTAGTCTTAAATTTCATATCAGGTAGAGTTTTTTCCTCACTATATATTATACAATTAGGATCAGTGACAATATTTTGAGTCTCCTAGTGCAACAAGGTATCCAAATTAGGTATAATTTCAACAATAATTTGCTATTTATGTTTGATTATCATGTGATTAACTTTAGGCAACAAAAACCTTGGCCTTGTAGATGCTAAAGAAGAAAATTGACTATTCTCTCTTATGCATTCTAAGGCCATCTTATTATCCAATACTTGATCTTTAGACTTGTTCATCATCCTAAGTTGACCTTCCAAAAGATTAGGTCTTGGCGTGTCCTTTAAGTAAGTACTTCCAAATGGCTACTTCCTTCACAAGCTACTTCTAAATGACACATTTTCTAAATCTCATATCTTTTAAGAGAATTCATCTATTTGATGTATCCTAGAAGTTATAAAATTCATGGGTGCATGAATGAGACCTCTTATAGTAGCTATGGATGGTGGATTGGCATAGCTAGTTTCATAGCATGAAATGTGGTTTTCTAAATTTCTCAATGGATATCCTAACACAACCAACTTGATGCTTTTTGCAACATTTGATTTTGTCACTTCAAAAGCATTTCAAGTTAGTGTAATAAATTTTATACCATGACACATACAATTTGTGGAGTTGGTCACTTGATACCCAAACACTACACCAAACTAACATCTTGGTAAAATATGATATAACATTTATGATTCTAAATTGATCTCTTGATGTAATTCCCTAACATTTCCATAATATCCGATATAGTATTTTGGTATACATTTATGATTCCAAATTGATCTCTCAATGCCCTAACATTGTCATAACATGGTATAATTTAGTATAAATAAACATTGAAAAAATATACCATAACTTAGAATGAATTAAATAAAAATGATAAATATATATATTTTATATTATTGTCATCATGCTTATTTTTCATTAATTATTGCTAATTACCTAGTATTTTAATAGAGAAATGGTCACATGTTATTATAAGGAAATCATATACCTAACTGTGACTACCACCATGACATGAAAGATTACAAGAAATCAATAATAACACGTTATTGTTCATAACTCAACCATTTATACATTCAAATTTTAAGTTTTAAAGTAGGAAAACATGCACACAAGGAGCAAATTATATTGTATATCAATTTCTATATATAAAAGTGTAGAACAATTTTGTACACATACAAATTTGGCATATATACCAACTCAAGTCTCAAGATCTATATACAATGTACATGCTGAATAACTATGTATCAAATCTTAATTATTCAATTGACCTTATGTATTAGGTGAATCCTAAACTTGTGGTGGATCGTCAAAATCTATACTAAATTATAATTTCTCTAAACTATCAATTAAAGTAAAATTTAAATACCACAACTCTTTTTTTTAGGAACGTTTTGCAAATGAGGTTCTCTTAGGATGATAAGAAATCCTAGCAAAGCATGATAGTAGAGGAGCCACATCACTAAATTTTGGAATAGACTATAATAGGTAAAATAAAATTGATATAAATTAATATATAATTGCTGACAAAGAGGGAAATGCATACAATAAAAAGAGTTTAGATCATGTGTAAATTAAAATTTATAGATTACTAAACATAAACTTATATGCTTATTGAAAACATATACCATCGACGAGGCTTCTTCCATTGCCTGAGAAGGACTTGTCGTGGATGGACCAACTACAATTTCTTGTATAAAAAATGACAAAATGTAAGACTATTTGTATACATATAATCATAATAAATTTGAAATTAACATATAAATCACTATAATAAACTATAAGTTCTCTAAACTATCAATTCAATTAAAATTAATTTGACTTATCATGACTCTTTGTGGTTGCTCTAAGAGTCATTTTTTGAATGACAATCCTTTAGGATGATTAGGTGTTCTACTATAACTTATTGGAAAAGGTGTTGACTCATTCACATTTGGAGTAGACTAAAAAAGAAAAATAAGATCGAGATATAAATTAATATAAAATTACTCACAAAAAAATGAAATGCATACAATAAAAAAAATTAGACATGTAGAAAAATTTATACCATCAAGTCTAGGCCAAATGCAATGACCAAAAGAGTACCATGATGAAATTCTCTAAGCCCCTCCTTTATCATCAATTGTTATCCCACTTATATACATTAGTGCTAATCTTTTTTATATTAATTACAAATAAAATACACTATGAAATAAATTTGCGTTTTACCTATAAGAAATATAGGCCTTGCTCCTCTTCCCTAACCACTGATGGCCCTACTTGTTTTCTTTCCTTTGATACCTACACTTGTGTTTTGTAACCTATAGGATCATCTCATGAAGGTGTTATATGAGGGATACCATATTCCGATGTGTTTAGGGGTGGCTCGCTAGTCTCTCTGAGAGGACCTAAACACAAATGATTGTGTATAGTGTAATGATGAAGCACACAAATATGTGAAAAAAAGATGGGTCTACCAATATCCATTGATCCACCAGGATCATCAATTTCATGCAACTATGAAAATTCAAAAGTGTGTCTAATCAAATGGATAGTTAAAGAGTGTATGGCATGGAGGCTTTGATTTTTGCATCTACAATAATTACCTAGTGTGCTATTGGATGTGGAGAAGGAATATGAGAAAGGGGAATAAATGGACCTTACATTTGTTGCATTGCCCTAATTTTATCTTGAGGAATTCCTCTACCTACTCCTTAGAAATATCTAAAGTGAAAATAGTTGACATGATAGCCTAAAACAAAATTTGCATATAGTTTACATATGAAATATAGAGGTACATCAAAATTGTTGGTGGGTGGTTTATCAAAAACCATCCGCCAATGATCCCAAAAAATTCTTGTCATACCCTCATGTGTGCACCATTTGATTGGAAATTTGGACTTACATACATCAACATGTAATCCAATTGTACTTTATTAACAATTTTTTTTTCTAACATGGATTTGGTTATGTCTAATTCTTTCACTTGATCATATGACAAGTCAATAGAGTGTCCTTTCCTCTTCGATTATTTCCATTCTCATAATGACTCGTGTTGGATTGTGAGGGTTAGATAACATGGGAAAAAATTCCCTCTAAGGTGGGTGTCAATGGAGACTATTGAGGGTGCAAACAATATATTTCTATAATGTTATTCATTTAAGTAATATTGCTATCAATTTACTCTTCAAATGAAGGAAGGTTTGGTGGGGGAGGATTTTGTTTTTGACCTTCCTCTACCATTTAAACCTATTTGCAATTCAAAACTTAAAAATTAACTAATTTTAACTAATTCCTAAAATTTAAAAATGAAAACCTAAATCATACTAAAAACTTTGAATAAACTTAGATAAAACTAAAAAAATGAAAAAAAAATGGAAGAAAACTAACTTACCTCTAACTAACATGGAGTCAAGCGGGAGCCCAGGCAGCAGCGGCGGGAGCATTGGTTTGAAATGTGTAGAGGAGGACAATGCGGGAGAAGGCAATGTTGATGGGGATGCTGTTTGGGATCTTGTTGAATGCTCTTTGTATTCAAGTCCCTCTTTCTTCCTGGGTCTCAACTATTGCAATGTTGTTGTGGACTGTCTTGAGTTTGGGTGGAGTTGGTGGCTCTTTGCTTATGATGGGGGCCTTTTTGTTTTTTGTTTCTCTTCTGGGGTATGGGTGGTACTTGGCCTATCTCTTTGGCTTTTGGTTGTGGCATCCTCTGGTGTTTGTTGGTTGATCCATGGTCTGCGGTGACTGGTGGATGCTCGTGCTTGGTGTTGGACCTCTCTCTGGGCCTATGTGGTGTGCTTTGTTTGGTTTGGTGATGATGGATCTATTGTCCTATGGTGGAGGGTTTCGGCCTCCTGGTTTCTTTCTCCTCCTGATCCTCCTTTTTTGGGGGTTTGGTGTGGGAATTTTGGAATGTGCTAGAGTTTGGTGCTTAAGCTTTCCATGGATTTTGGTTTGGATCCTTATTTGCTAGATAAGGACTATTTTTTCTAGCTAACTACCATGTTGTTGGGGAGTGAGGATTTTTTTGAGGATGTTTGGGTGCAGAAGGGGCCTCTTTTTGTTCCTATTCAGCGTAATAGGAAGGCTTGGTGGTTCTTCATGTTGGTCTATTCTGCTTCTGGCCTCTTCTTGGTCTTCCCTTGCTTATGCCTACTACTTGATTGGTGGTTCTACTTTGGAGGTTTTTGTTCTTGGAGTGTTGTGGGTTCTTCTTGTCCCCTTTTTGAGTGGTGGTGTTTCCTTCTAGTTGGATGTTGGGAGTCTTAGCTTATCTCTAGCTTTGACTGGCATGTTTGGGTTGCTTGGTGTTCTTTCCTATTGGCTCTTCTCCTGATTTCCTTCCTATTTGGGCTCCCCTGTTCCTCTTGGGGGCTAGGTGTTCTCATTCATTCTGAGGTTGGGACCTTGCTTTTGGTAGTCTTTTGTGTTGATGGGTAGATGTTTTTGAGCTATGTCATCTCCTTTTTGGTTGGGATGAGTGTTTTTTGTTTTCCCAGTGGTTGTCTTTAGTTAGGGGTGCTTTTCTCTTTCCTTTTTTAGATGGGATCTCTATTCTCTTTCTATTAGAGGTGGTGATGGAGCTAGTTGTTTTGGGTCTGAAGTTGTTGTTGAAGGTTTACCTAGTTGTAGTGCTAGCTATGGGGTCTTTTCTATTGATGATTTTTTGGTTTATGGGTCCTGTTTTGGATTCTATCCAGATCAGTTGTGGTCTTCTTCTCTTTGTTGGGTGGCTCTCTAGTTTTAATCCTACTCCCCAGTTGGTTTTGTTCCTAGTGCAGGGCTTTCCAAAAGAGGCTACAGTTGCATGCTTGGCCACTGTGTTGGATTTCTCCTTTGGTCCTACTGAGGTGGTCCCCCCTCAACAACTATTCTTATTGAGGTGGGCATTTCTCCTATGGAGGTGGAGGTTAAGGGTGTTGGTGATGTCTAGCTATGGTGGTTTTGTTGATCGTTTCCTCTTCTCCAATAGAGGGGAGCTCACTCCTTTAAAGGTAGAGTTGGAGTTGGTTTCCTATTACCAAGTGAGTCTGAGTTGTAGGGAAGCTGATCTATTGTAGTTTTTTTGAGGTGGATCACAAAGCCCCTATTGAGGAGGGGTGTTTGGTCTTATTGGTGGTTCATACAATTGTGTTCTATGCTCTTTTAGTGATGACTATGTTTCTTGGCTCAATGGCATATTCCATGAGCGACTAGTTTGTTGATGCCTAGTAGATGCAGGCAGGTTCTCTATGTAACTAAAAGTGTTTCTGGTCTTAGTTAAAAACTAGTTGGTTTAAGGGTCTTAGGCCCTTGAATGTTTGTAAGATGTAGTATGCATAGTCATGTTAATCTTTTGAGGTTGTTGTGGAGCTGATGTTGGTCTATGGACTTATCTTTTGTGTAGCTTGCTTTCCTTTGTACTGGGTTCTAGGCCCCATCAAAACCTGTTTTTACCCCTAATCAAAAACTTACCTCTAGACTATGGCTGATTTTAAAGCTAAAAAGCCAAATCTCCAAAACAAGTATTTGTTTCCCCGCTTTGGGTATCCATTTTTCTATGCTCTTCTCCTCTGCCATAGGTCATTTTGGAGGAGGAGAAGGCTATTTTTTTTCCTTTTAGCTTTTACAAAATGGATATTCATTTTGTAAATTGTTGTGATTTACATAAAGAATATCTATTTCTAAGAAACAGATATCTATTTTACTTTGGTTTTACCAAAACATAACTCACTCTTCACCCAACCTAAATAAAAAGTCAAATATTTCTTTTTAGATTTTGGCTAGTAAAAATGTATTTTTTTTACCCCTATTGTCATAGGTCATTTTGGAGGAGGAGAAGGCTATTTTTTTTCTTTTTAGCTTTTACAAAATGGATATTCATTTTTTAAATTGTTGTGATTTACATAAAGAATGCCTATTTTGAGGAACGGATATCTATTTTACTTTGTTTTTTACCAAAACAAAACTCACTTTTCACCCAATCTAAATAAAAAGTCAAATATTTGTTTTTAGATTTTGGCTAGTAAAAATGTTTTTTTTTTACCCCTATTGTCACTATTTGGCCCATCATGATCTTGCACTCACCCTCCTATTATATTTTTTTACTATAGTCCAATTGGTAAGGATGATAGTGTGTTATGCCATCCACTAAGATAAATTCCCTAAATAAAATGAGCGTCAAACCAAAATAACTTCAATAGAATACATTCCCTAAACATGATAACTTAATCAAAAGAGATCTCATATAAATATATTCCCAATTTACTACTTAAAAGATACAAGCATAGTTATGTTGCTAGAGTTCAAAGGAATAAGCTAAAGGCTAACCTATTTTATGATTAATACATGCTTGGTCTCTTTAGGTGGAGTTTTTTTCCTTAAAAGGTTTCTCCACATAAATCTTTGTGTTATAATTTGATTTACTTTATGGTTGATATCCATTTCTTTTTATGATCTTTCATTTGTTATTGAATTTGGTTGTATTAAGATTAACTTATCTCACCATATATTTAGACTCTATTTTGACGAATGCATACTTGAAAACCTTGTGAAAATAGAAAACTCAACCTAGAATGAAGATACTATACCTTGTGATGAGATAGTAGAGAGAAATTTTAATTCAACAATTGGGCATAAAGGTTGCCATGGTAAGCATAATCATTGGTATTGTCCTTATTTTTATGAGAATATTTGACAAGGAGGGATTTAGGGACATAACAAGAGACCAAAATTGCAAAACATTTCTTCCACTAGGCTTTCTAGAGAACTCAAAGACTAGGGGGTAAAAGTACAAGTTACTTGTGTCACACTTTTATAAAGGAGATGACCAACAAAAATAAAAAAATCATTTCAACTACATAAAAGTGGCCTTTATGCTCATAATTTCAAAATGCTATAAACTAATGAAATGTGGTACTCTTGATGAAGTTTATGATTGTAAACTTTTAAAAAATATAAAAAATAGTTTAATATAATTTATTATGAGTTTAAGAGAAAAATTTGAGTTGCTAAAAAATTCAAGAAAAAATGAGGTCAATGGGATGTCACAAAATAAAGAGAGAGAAAAATTCCCTATTCTTTTCCTTCAAATAGCTAACTTCAATAGCTAATGTATGAAAAATAAAGATATTCGATGAATATTTTTTCTATAATAATGTTTTAAAATCAAACTTCACCAAAAATTCATAGTTTTCATGGGACATCAACCTTTTTTCTACGCTTTTTATCATCTAAAAAATAAAATTATACCCTTTCGGAAAGAAATATCTCCTCTAGTACATCATATATTTTTCAATTTTTTTAAATGTGTTATAATATATATGTTTTTAATTTTTAATCAACTTCATGTTTGATTATAAAAACTTGTTTACAATAAATTTAATACAAATCACAATAAAACTAATCAAAATATTAAAAAAAAACATTTTTGGATTTTAGACTCTAAGCTCTATAAAGGGTATTTTTAGATACCTATGTGCTGGCCAAGAATGCGATGCAAATTAGATTGGCCTAAACTTTCGTGTCAGATTTTGTAAGGTATGGTATGCATTAACTCCAAGCTCCCTGGAATGAATCTATACCTTACACGTCTTGTAAGTGAACTGCTCTAGCGAATGCATGTAAATGCGCTAGTCAATCACACGCAAATAATTACAGCTAAAAAGTCATTAAATTCCAAAGCATATCCCGCGTGCAGCCCTTTTTCTACTAATATCCAACACGTGTCTAATTAAATCTAAGCCGTCGCTTACATTTCAAACTATATTTTAACCAAAACAATAAAAAGATGTAGTTTATTTTTAATAAATATAATAATCCACTTTATAAAGATATCATGTATACAATTGAAATCTATATAGTATTGGTATATTAAAATGTGTATGTAATTACCACGTACAATCATATAAAATTAGTTATTTTTTTTTTATAATTTTTTATTTTTTTAATATAATAATTATATATTACATTTTTTTTTTTTATATTGTTATATATTTTAAAATTTTGATGCTTTTTATAGTTTAAAAAAGTTTGTTCTAAATAATTTTTCTAAGTAAAATGATGGATTACAAAACAATATGATGGCATTACACTTGGCTCATTTTTAGGTACATTGTAGTTACATCCCTATGTAATAAGATGGATCTTAACAAAGTTCCTCATCGGTTCCTCATCTTTATTCTTTGAAATTTAAACATAATATTTTAAATATTTAAACTAAAATGATTAAGTACTACATCTCATTTACATACATTATTACTTAATTATTATAAAAGTTAAAATATTAAAGAATTAAAAGAGAAAATTAATGATAAGTAATTATTAGAAAAAATAAAATAATAACAAAAATGATCTCTTTCAATGAAAAAGTATGTATAAGAGTTTGAAGAAAAATAAAGAGAGTATTTAGATAATAAAAATCATCTAAAAGTAAGCATAAGAGTTAAAAATAAATAAATGAGATGAGTAAAAGGGAAATAAAAAATCAAGTTAAAAGAGGATACTGAAATGAAAATAAAATTATATGCAAACTTAGTGAATCATTTAAACTTAAAATGCATCATGATAAAAAATAAAGCAATAAAACAAGAAAGAGGTATAATAAAAGATATGTATCACAAAAGTTAAAATAAAAGAAGGTACAAATTAAATAATAAAACAAAAAGGAATATGATAAAAAAAAATTGTATGTAAAAGTTAAAAGTTCAAAATTGTAATGTACTTTATGTAAAGTATAAATAAAAACAAAGTGAAGAATTCATAAGTAATAGTAATATACAATTTATATAAAATTCTTTTTTTATACTAAATTTTAATTTATATAAAATTCTTTTTTTATATAAATTTTAATTTATATAAAATTCTTTTTTTATACTAAATTTTGGAAAATTAACATTGACTAAAAATAATTATACTATTCTTTATAAAAATTTGGTAGATTCTCTAAAATTTATAGTATTATAATTTTCTTATTATAGATTTAAGGTAAAATTGTTACAAATATGTTGTATATTTTTCATGTTTATAGTTGGTTAAGACTATGACGTCTATTCATAGAAAAGTATTTTGAAGGTTATTAAATTGCAAATTAAAAAAATAGTTTAGACAATTTATAGAAAATCCACAAGTTTAAAGCATTTATGTAAATTATAAAATCGTATATTCATGTTTGGACATACATATAAGGGCTGGCTAATAGCTTAAATCTTATACTATGTAAAAGAATATATTGACCAAATTTTGAAAGATGGTGCTTCTAAATTTAACTAAGTGTTTATTTTTAGCATCAACATTTTGTATCACACTTGTAGTCCTTCATAAAGGTGAGGAAGAACCAAATATAGAAGTAATATCTTTCACTATCATCAACTCTAGAAATATCATGTCTCTTATTGACCAAACTATTTCATAGTTTTCTCCAAAAGCTTGACAAATTAACTAATTCTGTATTATCACAATTTTTTCACTATAGATTTCACATAAAATTTTGTATTGTCATAATTTTTCCACTATAATCCAATTGGTTGTGCTATGCCATCCACTAAGATAAATTTCCTAAATAAAATGAGCATCAAACCAAAATAATTTCAACAAAATAGATTCTCTAG
The DNA here is from genome assembly GCA_007258455.2 of Sequoia sempervirens. NCBI lineage: Eukaryota > Viridiplantae > Streptophyta > Pinopsida > Cupressales > Cupressaceae > Sequoia > Sequoia sempervirens. The sequence continues at coordinate 989,975 of VDFB02128519.1, read as the reverse complement.
GAGGACACTTTAGTCAAAAGAGATTTCACAAAAAAAATGTTCTATTGTAAGTTTTCCACTATAATCTAGTTGGTTGTGTCATGTCATCCACCAAGATAAATTCCTTAAATAAAATAAGGGTCAAACCAAAATAACTTTAAAAGAATGGATTCACTAGGGAGACAATTTAGTCAAAAGAGAAATTTTGTACTATTGTAAGCTTTCCACTACAATCTAGTTGGTTGTGCTACCTCATCCACCAAGATAAATTCCTTAAATAAAATAAGGGTCAAACCAAAATAACTTTAAAAGAATAGATTCACTAGGGAGACAATTTAGTCAAAAGAGATATTTTACTATAGATTTCACATAAATTTTTATATTATTATAATTCTTCCATTATAATCTAATTGGTTAGGATGACGGTGTGCTATGCCATCCATCAAAATCAATTCCCTAAATAAAATAAAGGTCAAACCAAAATAACTTCACTCTGTGGTACCTTGCGACCTCTTGCATACAACACATAACTTAATCAAAAGCAATTTCTCATATAAATATATCTCAATCCACGACTAAGAAAGATTTAGTATCCCTACCCAATTATACCCATCCAAAACAATTATACTAGCACTTGCACCTAAAGGAGGTTCAAGGATTACACCCAAAAAAACTATATGTATGTTAATGTGTTAGAGAGTATGTGTTTGTGCATGGGTGTGGGTGAATACATGTACTACAAATTTTAGTTGTGTGTGATTCAATTGAACAATTAATAATAAATGTTAAATAATGGAATGAAATAAACTTACATAAATCTAGATTTTTTCTTTTTTTTTTAATTTTCTTATTTGTGCCAGAGGTATCCCCCCATGCCCAGCCAACCAGCCTTGCCTTGGTCTTACTTTTTGAAATGGAAAAAGAAAGTTGCCATCAAATTGACAAAACAGTGATAAGTGAGATTTTGGCAGCTGATTTACCATTACTCGGCAGCTAAAACTTGTTTTCCCACTACTCAAAAATGATTTGCAAATGTAACTTATTTCAAACTCAAATCTCACAATATATATAGCCTATAGACTAAATATGACAGACAGACACAAATTCCTATAAAACTTACTCTTTGTCCTAACAACCTGACTAAAATATTATATTATGGGATAAAAAAAATCATTACTACTCCGTAAAAATCATTACTACTTTGTAAATCATTAGGGTGCTGATTCCTTCGCCAGCAATTTTCATTGATCCATCTGTATCCGTTGACAGGTAAAATTTTGAAAAGACATTGAATATTTCCAAAACGAATGTGCCTAAATTTAGGTTTTTCTTCATTGCGCACGGGAGAATCATTCCAACAAATGGAAGGAGCAAATGACGAGGAGATCAGCGGCGTTATAACTATACGGTATACACGAAGGCGAAAGAAGCACATGACAGTTAGACTTGGGCCCGGCGACACACGCTTACCGGGTCAAACCGTCCAGACTGGGACTCGACAACAGCAAAGCTTCGCCTGGATGCATTCCAAACGAAATAAATTATAAAAAATGAAGCAGCGTGCATGTGGGTTGGCCTGGAACCATTCATTTGTAGCTGGATTTTCAGCCGGACCCACCTGAGGAAAAGCGTGCAGAGCTCTTCCGGGCGGCCTGTACGGACGCCGGCCAACGTCATTTATATTTACATTTCCAGTTCCGTAAATTAGTTGTTGGGCATGACGCGTTGAATTGGCATGCGCAATGGACTCTTAATATTAAGGAGTCTTTTGTGTTGTTAGATTAGCAGTGAGAGGAAAAAGCTATGGCAATGGTGGCAATGGGTGAAAAAGGGGGCGTAGAAGCCTTACTGGCGAGGCCGATCCAGATAGCAGACGAGGTGTGCACCAGGGCCGGTGAGGCGGACTCTTTCAAGCAGGAATGCATGGACCTGAAAAAGCAAATCCAGAAGTTGTCGGGTCTGTTGCGCCAGGCGGTTCGGGCTTCGAGCGGAGCAGGACTGTATGAGCGGCCCACGCGGCGGATCATTCAAGAAATCAACAAAGTGCTGGAGAAGGCTCTGGTTTTGGTGACCAAGTGCCGGCGCAAGCGGCTCTTCGCCATTACCTCCACCGCGGCGTTTAAGAAGATTGGGTTGTTACTGGACAGTTCGATTGGGGATGTTACCTGGCTTCTGAATGTCTCGGCAAATGATGAAGATGATGACCGGTCGCAAATAGGGTTACCGCCCATCGCCACAAATGACCCAATGCTAGGGTTGATTTGGGAACAGATAGCTCGCCTCCACACGGGTAGCCCGTCCGATAAGGCCGACGCCGCCGCCTCGCTGCTTTCGCTTGCGAAGGATAACCCGGACCGGAACGCGAAGCTTATTGTGGAAGAGGGCGGCATCACGCCTCTGCTGAAGCTCATCAATTACAAGGAGACCGCCGTTGCCACAACCGCCGCCGCCATCGCCACCGAGGCGGGGGTTCGGGAAGGTCAGGAGGCGGCCGCCAGAACTTTGGGGTATTTGGGAAGGGATCCGGACCGGGTGAGAGAAATGATGGAAGAGGGGGTTTGTTCTGCGTTTGCGAAGGTCTTGAAGGATAGTCCCATGAAGCTCCAGAGCACAGTCGCCTGGGCTCTTTCTGAGATGCTTTCTGACGAGCCGCAGCCGGACTGGCAAGATCGGTTTGCGCACAGCGGTGTGATTCGATCGCTGGTGGGGCATTTGGCATTCGAGAGCCTTCAAGAGGGTAGTAAATATCTTGTCACTGGTAAGCCCTCTGTGACTATCCATTCTCTCGTTACAACCAGTCTGGCATCGAAAGTTACAGACGCCCATACCCTAGCCCATCTGCAGAAGGACACTGCAGCGGCCCTGGGGCTGCCTTCTTTATCTGGGCTTAATTTAAAGGGTAGATCAGCTGAGGATCCTGCTGTTAAAGCTTCCCTCAAGGCTGAAGCCGCTAAGGCTCTGTGGAAGATAGCCAAGAACAATATAAATACATGTAAGGCCATAACAGAGTCCAAGGCTTTGCTCTGCTTTGCAATTATGCTAGAGAAGGGACAAGGGCATTTGCAGTATAATTCGGCCATGGCCGTCATGGAAATTGCCGCCGTTGCGGAGCAAAACAGCGAGCTGAGAAGAGTCGCATTCAAGCCCAATTCACCTGCTGCCAAGGCCTTGGTAGAACAGATGTTAAGAATCATTACACAAGATGATGAGGATGCGCATCTCCTGATGGCTTGTATTAAGGCGATTGGGTGCCTTGCTCGGACCTTCCCTGCTCGAGAAACCAGACTTATTGCTCCCCTGGTGAAGCACCTGGATCACAGAGAACCATCTGTGTGTAGAGAAGCTGCAATTGCTCTTGCGAAATTTGGGTGCAAAGAAAATTATCTGCATATGGAACGCTGTAAGTCAATCATAGAGGCCGGTGCAGCTCCATTCCTGATCCAGCTGGTCTACTTTGGGGATTCTGGTGTTTCAGGCTCTCAGATTCCTGCACTCATTCTGCTCTGCTACTTGGCTCTACATGTCGGAGATAGTGAGGCTCTCGCCAAAGCAGAGGCCTTGTCGTCCCTTGAATGGGCGTCTAAACAGCCCCACCTGGTGCAGGATCCAACACTAGACAAACTTCTTCCAGAGGCTAAAGGCCGCCTAGAGCTCTACCAGTCAAGAGGATCTCGATTTCACTGAAAGAACAGCTGCTTCTGCTGCTTCTTCATGTTGTACAGTGTAAACAAATCGAACCACTACAGTCTTTCACCATACGGTATATAGTAGATTAGTACTTTTTTGGTTGTAGATTTCTACTTCTTTCCCCTGTTCTGTTGAAGACAGTAAATATTTGTAGGTCTTGTGCTACTTGAGTGTCCCCAATTGTAGGTTGGATTGATAGCTTGTCTGCTTGATAGTAATGACAATTAGAAGTTTTGTCTTCTCTTGTGCAATTACAGAGAAACAGAGTCGAACTACCAAAAACATACAATTTGAATGGTTGTTTTTGCAATTTGTTATAAATTTCAACACTGCATGATGTGTCGAAAGAATTCTTTCATCTCCATTCAATAAATTTCAAGGCTTAGATTTTGTCATCCATGGCACATCAAGAATTCCTTTTTTTTGCTTATTGGTGAACCATTGTAAAGGAAATTAGTACTCTCTACAAATACATTCATGGCTCAGAAATTAATTTTAATTCAAATTTTAGATAAATTAAGAGTTTTCTTTATTGGATTAAGAAAATATCCATTTACACCAAGGATTACCGAAAGAGCTGCACAGCAGGAAAAAAAAAAAAACATTACAAAGCAGTTACATTACAGAATAGACACAAAAGCAAAAACTATATGATATTGCTTTTCAAGATTGCATGTTGGTCTGTGTTGTAACTTGGTGCATGCTGGCCTTTGTTGTAAGCTGTTAATTTCTGTTATACCATTCGTCTACAGTCCCCTTTTTGGACTGTTATTTATTCTATTTTATTTATTTTATTTGTAATCTTCTTTTTCAGCTTGATTCAATTGAAAAAAAAATTGCAAACGTTTGGAGCAACAAAATGATCTCACTGTAAATTAAGAGATAAGAGTATATCAATCAATTGAAACTATGTATGTTTTTGAAATTTTTCAATTTTGATACCATCTCATCTAAGTTTTCAATTGAAGTTAGATAAATTAAGAGTTTGAGTATGTACATCAATTGAAATAACAAAAAAAAAATTGAAATTAAGCATGCTTTTGAAATTTTCCAATTTCAGCACACTATCATGATAAAGGTTTTTAAATTGAGAATTTTAATTGGATTGTTGATTAAGAAATTAAGATAATAAAATTTGAAAATCTAAATATATGAAACATATTTATGGCAGCAATCATGATTCTGTTTTGATTTTTGTGATTTAATTTTAAACAGAGTTTGATTTTTTATATTGATTGAATTTAGTATTATGATTTCTGGATTGTAATTGTGTGTTTATTTTTACATCAATTTTTCGATCATACTCCATGATCCATCATCAATGTTAATAATTGGTTGAAGTTGTTTGGTTGTTGATATACAAGTAAAATAGTGATGGTGTTAAAGAGTATTATGGGTTTGATATGCAATGGTTAAAGTTCAAGACTTTTTTATGTCTTAGTCAAAAAATTTAGAGAGAGTTAATAGTGATAAGTAAAGAGTGATATTAGAGTTGGATTGTGATTTAGACATAGAGATCATTGGACTGAATCGAGAAAGTGTTAGAGACAAATGTGTAAATGTGTTGTTCTACTTTGAACTAATTTTTTATATGATATTAAAATGATTTAGGGTGATCCTTTTAAATACAATCCCTAGAAACATATTTCAAACTTATCTGCATGTAGTTTAAGATCTTAGAGAATTAATAGTGATAAGTAAAGAGTGATAATAGAGTTTGATCATGATTTAAACATAGAGATTCATTGAACTGAACCAAAAATGTTGTAGAAACATATGTGTAAATGTGTTGTTCTACTTTGATTCAATATTTTATATGAAATTAAGTTGATTTAGGACAATTATTTTAAATATAAGTCCTATAAACATATTTTAAACTTTTTTGCATGCATGCCAAGAGATAAGGGAAAGGGGCCCATAGTGGGTAGGGGTCCAATGGTGGGTATAGAAGTAGGCCTAAGTGGGCCTCATAGTGGTTAGGCTTAATATTCAATTGCAAAACACCTTTATCCATAAAGTACACAAACTAACAAATCATGTGATGCCACATCAGCGCACCAATTATACATGACTTCGTGACCCACTATCGGTCCCACCTTTTTTTGGGCCTTTTTGGATACCTTGACAAAAAGCATGCTAATGTGGCATCATATTTGATGATGTGGCCTTGAAACCAATTTTTGTAAGCAAGGGACTTGCCTAATAATAAGCTGTACAAATTTGGGAGTGATTTGAAATTGTCACATAAGACTTTGAGAAACCCGAAGTTAGGGTGGCCCACTATAGGCCCCTCTCCTTTAATGATTTTGAAGGCGGCCATACAATTACACTTGCAATAGTATCTAAGAAATAAAATTGTAATTGTGGGATAGTCAAAATAGATAATATCATGAGAAATATATAAAAAATATTCTAAATAAAAAGATAAGATAGAAAAAAAAATTAAAATAAGTCTTAAGACAATAAATACAAAAAAGCTAAACAATATATTTAAATTATCAACATAAAATAATATGAAAGAAAAGAAAATTTCAAAACAACTACCCAAACTACTAACACAAAGGAAATAAATAAACTAAAGAAAATCCCCACAATTATCTTTAAAGACTACCACCATCATACCTAATCTCCTTTTACCATGAAACATTCATAAATGTTTTATTATTTTAACAATATTCAAACATAAAATATATAAAATTAAAAAACTCAACAATATTCAAACATAAAAATAGAGACAATAACAACTAGATACAACAACTAAGAATAATTCAAACTACAAAACAAAAAATTCCCCACAATTATCTTTAAACACTGCCACCATCATACACAATCTCCTTTTACCATGAAGCATTTATAAATGTTTTATTATTCCACCAAAACATGGACAAAAGTAAATATATAATGATTAATAAAGAGAATATACAAATGAAGTGTAACCTATTGAATGTATTGCACGACACCATTAAAATTCAACTTTATTAATTGAAAAAGAATGTTTAAAGGTAGTTGTGTTAATGGTTGACACATCATACATTATATAAAATATTGGATATAAACTAATAATGACAACTAGCAATGGAAGTCATAAACATTTGATGTTGCTTTAAATATTCTTATTGCACTAAAGGTTTGTAAATTCTATTTGTCTATCATTTATTATTTTTTTCAACCAAATTATGGAATCTCTTGTGTATGGAGTTACTATATTGGGAAAGGATAAATGAGTGCAATTATCTTTGTTTATGTTGAGTTCTTACACATTTTAACATATTTTGAATTGACAAGGTTACAAAAGGGGGACCTCATCTCCACTATAAATTCTCAACAATTACACTTCAATGGGGTTTGAACATTGATGGCAAGAATAACAACACAACAACTTAACAATCGCACCATGCCACTATTGGCAAAAAATTATTGTGATATATTAAATGTTATTTTTTGAATTTTATTATTTCAATATATTATTGTAGGAAAAAAAACTTTAAAATTAATTTAAGGGATTTAATTCATTAATGTAAATAATTATATTTAAATTAATTGAGAGTTTAGATAATAAATGTAAGTGATAAATTGTATGAATTTAGAAAGGTTTAAGTTTTTATGTCGATTTGTATTAGTCAATGATAAACATTTTGATATGTGTTATATATATATATAATTTAAAAAATTGGATATATATTGATTAGACTTTGACATATTTGTACTATCAATTTGAGTCTACTCGAGACTAATCCATGACCATAATTTATCCTCTAGACACTTTGTATCGATGTGAATATTTTTTTGCTACTTGTAAGGTCAAAAAATTTCTACTTTACATATTTGCACTCAATTCAAGGCTCACTTCCATAGGTTTGTTTTATAACCCATTTGCCACTTTTTCATCTTTCCCTTGACAATAGATTAATTTCCCTCTAGACATGAGCCCTATCTAACCCCTATTCTTATCTTAGAAGTTTTAGGTTGAAATTCAAAAAAGAAACTTTATGTTGAATTGATCCCTAACACTAGTGTTAGAGCTACACTAGTCAAAGACATGGGACATTTTAAAACATAAAGTTTCTTTTTTGAATTTCAACCTAAAACTTCTAAGATAAGAATAGGGGTTAGATAGGGCTCGTGTCTAAATCTTGAAAATTTATCCATAGATTCTAGCCTAAATCTAAAATATTCCTATTTTGTTAATGGTAACTTGAGCCTAAAATGAAAAGGAAGCCTACTAGGTCACTTGGAAGCAAATAAATCATTTTCATTCTACACTCTCAAGAATATAATTACTCCTCCACAACACATTTTCCACAATATGTCGGAGCCCTTGTACTAAAGAATCTATAGAAAAAGTCTTAAAGCACCTCCCTCAAGTCTTCCATGGTTGCATCACTTAGATATCTTAGATACATTCTTCCTTGTTACCTTGTGTTTCTACTAATACCCATATTCCTAAATGACCTCATAAGAATCATTCCCTTCCCAAACCAATCATTTGTCCATCATAACCTACTAATCTCTCCATCACTCTCCTACACATCACATCACCTAGACCAATCCTAAGGTTTTCATGTGTTAAGACCATATTCTACACACACCACATCATACTTTCATTCTAGGGCATCACACTCATACAATTCTCAAAAGGCTAAGTTGAGTTTGAAACATACCATCCTAGGGAATTGACTAATGTTGTCTTCTAAATAGCCACACCCTTTCATTTTCTTATGTTTAGCTTTATTTTAGAACCATCATATATTTAGAGAACTTGTGGGAGAATTTTTAGTGGATTCCAAACCTATACATAAAGATTATTCAACTAAAAATAGTATAAGTCTTGACATTTATCCAAACCCCTACATTTTATGATTACAAGTGATATGAAATAGAGGTTTTACAAAGTTATCCATGTCCTTGACTTTAGGAGCACCCCTAATAGTGTTGGCATCTTGTTTGGGTATTTAAGAAGGGTAGGAGTGCCACCAACCAATGCTAATGCCATGTCTAGGTGTCCAACAAAGGAAAAAGCACCCAAGAATGATGTTGGTATCTTGCATAACCACCACTAACCTATAGAAGCACCCTCTACCAATTCCTATGTTATTCAAGGGTGTTTATATCCAACATTGGTTTCTTAGAAATTTTTCTAGATTTATAATTTTCTAGGGTTTTTGATCTTACAACCTTCTTCTAGTTTCTTCAATTTGCATGAATCTTATATTTATTCAAGAGACATAATTTCTTCATTTTCCTTTTTCATTCATAATTTTTTAGTTTCCTAGCTTGGCATTAGTTTAATTTATTTTAAAAAAATTAAGCTTTCAGTATTTCCCTATTTTACATTAATATATTTTAGATATGTTAAAATATATTAGTGTTTTGATTGATTGGAACCTAATCTTATAGTTTAAACACACAAGAAACAAAAAAAACTAGGAAGCCCAATTTTTCATCTTTCATTTGGTGAACCCAACATCTTGCATCCTATTTTTTTTATTTTCTTAAAAAAATGACAACCACATCATTTTCTAAAACATTTTATTTTCTTATTTTAAAAACTTAACACATATTCCTCTTGTAATCTCTTTCCTCTCAATCATTTCTTCTCACAATCATAACACTCGCTCATCTATTTTCTCTACATCATCCATTTTCACCACATGTCTATGTATCAACTTATTTATATTTCTATGACTTCGTCTTGTCTCCTCATTCCCTTTCATCCTCTCCATGAAACTCGCCTCCTCTATATATATGAGCCACCCACATATGTTTTTCATTTCCCCATTGCCTACTCTCTTCCCACCTTTCTAATCTCATGATATTGTAGTAAAGAGAAAAATAGGACCATCATGGATATTGCAAGAAATATGTTGAAGGTTAAGGGGATTCCAAATGAATATTAATGTGAAGTTATTGCAACAATACTATATTTTCCAAATAGATGTCCCACAAAGGTTGTGTGTGACACAATTTGACAAGAAGCATAGAAAAATGCAAATGGAGCATAAAGCACTTCAAATTTTATAGGATACATGGAATATGCATTTGTGATAAAGGAAAGAATGCATAAATTGGATGATAGAAGAATAAAGGGCATCTTCATAAACTACACTAAATAATCCCTCAAACCCTCAACCCTTAAACCCTCGACCCTATACATTAAACCCTCAACCCTAATCCCTTGACCCTATATCTTAAGCCTTTATTCCCTCAACCCTCAACCCTTAAACCCTTAATCCCTCAACCTTGAACCCTACATGTAAAACCTCTATCATATACATTAGACCCTCAATCCTCAACCCTCTACCATATACATTAAACCCTCAACCCTAATCCCTCAACCCTATACCCTCAACCCTATACCCTTAAACCCTAAACCCTTAAACCCTTAAACCCTCAACCCTCAACTCTCAACCCTCTACCATATACATTAAACCCTCAACCCTAATCCCTTGACCCTATACCTTAAACCCTTAATCCCTAAACCCTCAATCGTTAAACCCTTAATCCCTCAACTCTAAACCCTCAATTGTAAATCCTCTTCCCTATACATTAGACCCTCAACCCTCAACCATCTACCCTATACATTAAACCCTCAACCCTTAAACCCTTAAACCCTCATCCCTCTACCCTCTACCCTATACATTAAACCCTCAACCCTAATCCCTCAACCCTATACCATATACCCTTAAACGCTCTACCCTATACATTAAACCTTCAACCCTAATCCCTCAACCCTATACCTTAAAGCCTTAATCCCTCAGCCTTGAACCCTCAATTGTAAACCCTCTACCCTATACATTAGACCCTCAACCCTCAAACCTCTACCCTATACATTAAACCATCAACCTTAATCCCTCAACCCTTAAACCCTAAACTCTTAAACCCTAAAACCCTTAAACTCTCAACCCTCAACCCTGTACCCTATACCCTATACATTAAACCCTCAACCCTAATCCATTGACCCTATACCTTTGTAATGTCATAAAATTGCACCCTATGGCAATTTCACATTTGCGCACTTGAACCTTGCATTTATTGCACCTAGTCGCATTTATGACAAGAACCCTATGAGTCAAAATTTTGTGATTTCAACTTCATAAGGGCCAATGATGAAGTGAAAAAAAATTTCCACCTCGTTTCTCACAAAAAGATGAGTTAGACACCTGCGCGGTGCATTAGCGTCCCTACATTTTTCAAGTTCAAATAAGGAATCTTGGAATCTTTGACTTATGATACGTGTCTTTGTGGTTATATTTTGAGAGTAACGACTCTTCTCGCCCATGCAGCTACACAAGACTCATTCTTTCATGTTATTCTCTCATTCAAGCTCTCTCTTCTTTCTCTTCTATTCTCTCAATCTCATTTCTACAGCGAAGCTCTACTAGAATGAGGTCCCTCCAATAGCCAAAGCTCTCTTGTAAGTTCTCAACTATGTATATCAAGCCAAGAGGGGGCCATAGACTGTTGGTAATGCTCTCTTGCTTCTTGTCTATTTGTGAATAGATTATCTATTGTGTATTTTCTTTTTGATATGGGTTCTCCTCCTTGAGCGGGGTTTGCTTTCGTCACTTTTTGTCTACTTTTTTGTATATCTATTTCTCTCTATCTTTCTAGCAGTCTATGGAGGTGGGAGCACTAAAATGGGGGTTTGACTACGAAAAGCCCCGAAACTGCCCCAACATTTTTCCTCATTTGCCTTGTGTGCAAGTTTCTCGTGTAGGGCTTAAAGGAAGGTTTTGATGCATAGGATTGTTTGTAAGTTGGTCCTCTACCTTCCTTGTCATTTATCAACATTTTCCTTCTTTCTGTTAATTCAGTAGATAAAGTAGATCTCATATATGAGATAGTAAATCCTTTGCATTCCTATATGGAGGTTTAGCACTCTATCCATACAGGATGCCAGCATGCCTCTAGGACTTCAGCACACTACACTAGCATCCTAATCTTATGTTGCCATCCTTTTTGACTGAGAGCCTTTCCTTCTGTGGTAGGAACCTAAGTGGTCTTCTCTCTTTGTTCCTAAATATTTCTTTTTGTTTCCATTTTTGATATTCTATCTTTAGTCATTTCTTTGCAATTTCTTCATTTAGATAAACTAAGGTAGTTTAGGGCAATCTGTTCCTTGGGACTCTCTTGGAAATCAAGAGACTCATGAGCACTGGATCCCCCTACTCTACAACCTTAAACCCTTAAGCCCTCAACCCTCAATCTTTAAACCCTTAATCCCTCAACTCGAAACCCTCAACTATAAACCCTCTACCCTAGATACATTACACCCTCAACCCTATATCTTAAACCCTAAACACTCAAACCTCGACCCTAATCCCTCAAGCCTCAACCCTTAAACACTCAACCCTTAAACCCTCAAACCTCAACCCTCTAGACCCTATACATTAAACCCTCAACCCTAATCTTAAACCCTAAACCATACACCCTAAATATTGTCCCTTAGCCCTTATACCTTAAACCATGAATATTGTCCCTCAACCCTATACTTAAAACCTAAACCATACACTCTCAACCCTTCACCCTATGCCTTATACCCTCAATATATATCATAAACCCATAACCCTAATCCCTATACCTTACAAACTTAATCTTATACATTCAATGAGCTAAATATTATCCCTCAAATGTAAACCCTCAACCCTATACCCTCAACCTATTACTTAAGCCCTAATCCATCAACCCTCAACCCTATACCTTAGACCCTAAACTCTAAAACCTCAACCCTCATCCCTATACCCTATACCCTCACCCTTATATACCTTAAACCCAAAACCCTTACATGCATACATACATATAAGCCTATACCCTAAACCCTTAATCCCTCAAGCCTATACCTTAAACCCTAATCCCTCAACCCTTGAACCTAATCTCTCAACCCTTAACCCTTAAACACTCAACCCTTAAATCCTCAACCCTCAACCCTCAATCCTCAACCCTCAACATTAAACCCACAACCATAATTCCTCAACCCTCAACCCTTAAACCCTCAACCCTCTACCCTCTACCATATACATTAAACCCTTAACCCTAATCCATCAACCATATACCTTAAACCCTAATCTCTTGACTCTCAACCCTTAAACCCTCAACCATTAAACCCTAATCTCTTAAACCCTCAACCCTTAAATCCTCAACCCTAATCCCTTAATCCTCAATCCTTAAACCCTAAACCTTCAACCCTTAAAGCCTCAAGCCTAAACCCTCTACCCTATACATTAAACCATAAACCCTATACCTTAAACCCTAATCTCTTAACCCTAAACCCTTAAACCCTCAACTCTTAAACCCTAATACCTTAATCCCTCAACCCTTAAACCCTAAACCCTTAACCCTTAAACCCTCAACCGTTAAACCCCAATCGCTCAACTCTCAATCCTATACCCTATCCCTAAACCCTCAACCCTCAACCCTTAAACCTTAAACCCTAAACCTTATCCCTAAACCCTCAACCCTCAACCCTATACCTTAAACCCTAATCCCTCAACCCTCAACCCTAATTTCTCCCTCAACCATTAAACCATCAACCCTTAAACCCTTATCTCTTAAACCCTCAACCTTTAAACCATCAACCCTCAAACCTTATCCCTAAACCCTCAACCCTTAAACCCTAAATCATAAACCCATAAACCCTCAACCCTTAAGCCCTAAACCCTCAACCCTTAAACCCTAAACCCTACATACAACAAACTCAACCCTCAACCCTATTCTTAAGCCCTAATCCTTCAACCCAATATCTTAAACCCAAATGGACCTATACCCCATACACTTAACTTTGGACACTCAACCCTGAAAATTCTCCCTCAACCTCCATCCCTATGCCTTATAGCCTCAACCTTAAACCCTATACCTTAGACACTCAACCTTGAACAATATCCCTCAACTATAAACCCTCAACCCTCAACCCTATACCTTAAACCCTGAACCCTGCAACCTCAACCCTCATCCCTATACCCTATAAACTTACCCTTATACCCTAAACCTTGAAGATTGTCCCTCAAACCTATACTTAAACCCTAAACCATACACTCTCAACCCTTCACCCTATTCCTTATGCCCTCAATCCATACCTTAAACCCTAAACCCAATATCCTAAACCCTAATCCATATACCTTACACACTTAATCTTATACACTCAATAAGTTGAATATTATCCCCCAATAGTAAACCCTCAACCCTTTATCCTATACCCTTAACCTATTACTTAAGCCCTAATCCCTCAACCCTCAACCCCCAACCCTATACCTTAAACCCTAAACCCAACAACCTCAACCCTCTTCCCTGTACCTTATACCCTCACCCTTATATACACTAAACCCAAAACCCTTACATGCATGCATACAAGCATACATACCTACATACATACATACATACATACAAATATATATACAAACATACATACATAAAACATACAATTAACAAAATTACACTAAAATAATTTCAAGCGAGCCATAATGCAAGCGCATTATAATGTGCTTGCGTTATGCCTTGCTTTGGAAATCCAAAACATAAAGCAAGACATAATGTGAGCGCGTTATAACGCGATTTTGTTATGTCTTTCTTTGGGAATTCCCAAGCCTTTGGCTTGGAGTGCTTTCTCAATGTCCATAGACATGTTTTTGCATATTCTACAAAATTTCACATAATCTCGTTTGTGCTAATTGTTAGGTTTGCACGTGTTTCAAGGTCGAGTAAATAGAACACCTGGGTAATGTTAGGCTCTCTCTTAGTTATTTAACAATGTAATTTTTTTCACATTTTGACTATGTTAAGGCTTTCATCTTTGATTTATTTTGTTTGTGTGTCTATTTTTTGTCAAAAACCAACGTTTGGTATTTTTTACTTTACTTTTTAAACATTCATTGAAATTTCAAATAAATTACATTTTTATAAACTAGACTCCATTCTACACATACAAAGAAAAATGATTTTCAATTAGTTTTAAAAAATTATAGGGGTAGCACGGCCAAATTTCTATTTTTGAGGATTTGTCCACTTTCAAAATTAGTAAAAAAAATATATTCATTAAAAAATTATCAGAAAAATTGGGCATAAACTAAATTTTGTTAGCTAATTTCTCACCAAATAAATTTTAAAATACTAAAAACAAGTTAACCTTTTGAGGGAGCCACAAAAGATGTTATATTATGTTTTCTGATAAAAACAACACCAATCTATGTGGCTCTCATTTTTGGACCCCTTAATGTCTACCATTCTCAAAAAGAATTAGTAGCTTAGAAAGTAGACTCAAAGAACTATGACCATTTTTTTGTTGCATCTAAATTTTTTGAGTGTAACTATCCTCAATTTCTCATCCAAGGTCAGTATTACTTGATTTCAAAAAAAATTGGCCACTTACGACCTCTTTTTGGCCCCTCATCATTGTGCACTTACCCTATAAGAGACATTCATTAAGGTGATTAGTCTTTAATTACTATTGGGTAGCCAAATTTAGGCATGAATTTAATATTACCTTTATATTAGACTCTCTAATGATTAGGAATGGATAGATTTAAGGTAAAACTTATGAATATATTCACCAACTAAATCCTAGGGCGATTTATAAAATTCATAGGGAAAAAAACTAGAGCCAAAATCCTTTTATTGGCTATAGAAAATAAAACCTACATTTAGTAATTTTTGGAGAGCATTATTGCATCTAGGAATGACATCATGAGCTATGAATATTGTTTTATACCACTAGACAATGTCTTGGAAAATGGTAAGAAGTTCAATTAATAGTTATTAGCCTTATTGTATCCTTTTAATGACTTGAGAAGTATGGTGAACATGAAAGGCCTAGAAATTTTTTTTAATTTTTTTAAAAAATCTTAAGCTAGTGGATACAGGCTTTGATTTAAGAAATTTCGGTAATATGATTGTTTGTAACTTGCTTATGGTGGTAGATCTTGGTTATGTGTAAATATAGGGTAGAAACAAAGGGTTGAGCCTCAAAATCAATCGTGGCTTGGTAGAGCTCCATGGTGGTGGCCTTGTATGAGTGGTGGTGGAAGTGTGCTAACTAGCATCCATAAAGACGAGGTGCATTCAAAGCCATTCCACCAATCAATTTAGAATTTTTTTTGCACGGGATATGGATTATATTCCAAACACATCAAACATGGGCCAATATGGCCTAATGTGTTAGTAGTGATGTGTTTATAAATAATTAAATCTTCTTAGCCCCGTGTTTAATAAATTTCCATTCAATAATTTTTTTATGGAAAAGTGGTTTAAAAGGAAAACATCCAATATATGCTCTATTTGATAAGGAGAAATAATTGGTAAATGAAAAGAAATCTACTAAATGAAAACATGGCTTTATCAAGTCATTTGTAAACTCTTTGATTATGGATTAATCCGTCATGGAAAAGTGTATGGTCATGTACCAAGAGTAATATCAAAGACCTCTAATTTATTACACATGTAGTACCAAGCCTCTCTTTCACTAGTTGTCCTCCTCATAAGAAAGCTACCACATTTATCACAAGCCATTTAATCAATATTAATTTTTTGGCACAAAATACAATTGATAGTGGGAATTGAATTTTCATCACTAAAGAAAAGATCATTCAACAACATCATTAAAAAGCACAAACACTAATTACTCCAAATGAATGATTATTAATGTTTAAAAGTTCCCACAAAGGTCTATTGGTGGGGTAACCTCCTTGATTAACTAAATGTTGTTTCCACCTAGAAAAGAGAAAGGTGAATATTCTACCATGATATTGTATCATGATTAGTGCATAGAAAATGATTGGATAGTCATATGATGTAACACATGTAATAAAAATAAAAAACTAAAAAGATTAACCTTTTCCAACTAAATAGTGTCTAAACCTAAATTTTAGTGTCAAATGCCTTATAATATTTTTTTGAGATATATTAAAACTCAAACATTCCAAAAGATAAAATTGATTGACAAAATTCAAGAGTCATATTCTCTCTATATAGTTCAAGAAGAGCCACAAAGCGTTTTTTGTAAAAAGCTCATCCTCTTCATTAAATGTACCTAAATAAATCATTGGTTGGATATGCCATCGTTTATGTGAGGCATAGCTAGTATTATTTTTTTAGATATTTTGTTTTGACTTTATATTTATATAGTTTGGTGTTTTGGACTTGACTAATGTTGAGATTTTGGTTTAGGGATATTATTATTTTGGATTATGAACATAAATATTTTTATGCATGTTTAGATATTTATTTGCTTATAAATAAAATAATATGTTAACTCGATTATAAGTGTTATGGTTATATGTTTAATTTCTGCAAAAATAATTATTTTTAATTATTATGATAGATTTTATAATTATTTGATGTTAGAAATTTTAATGTTTATATTTATTGTTTCAATTATAATTTCCAAAATGAACTAATGTTTCTAATGAGATGTTTCAGGTGGGCAGACTAGGTTCCTTAAGAATTGGAGATAAAATCCAAATGCTAAATGTTTATTATTTGTTTTAAATTTTATCGAGGGGAAATTAATATTTGAGTGTGATTTGATTTTCTTGTCCTTTTTTATGGAGGGAAATATGTTTTTTTGAATTATCTTTTTATTTCGAGGGAAATTGAAGATACGAGAGTTATTTTAAAGAGGGAATTAGAATGGTTGGGGGAAGAGGAAATGAGAGTGTTGTAGATTGTTTATTTCTTCATTTTCTATTTACTAAATTCTTCTTTGGGGAAAAAGGGGGGAATGGCTAGAATGAATTGGTTGTGGGATGGTATTGGCTAGAAAAATGAATTTGGATACATTGTTTGGGCTAATCCTAACTTGTACAACCAAGGTATGCTTTGAATTTCATTGGTAATTTTAGTGTTGTCATTGAATTCTCGATAGATGGTGATATTGTGTTGGAAAAAATTGTTGTTTGTTACTACAAATTTTTGTGGTGTCATGTTGAGTAATAGGATGTTTGGGTGTGAATAAGGAGCAGATCTCACCTGAGGGCTGAAAGCCTCTTTCGTTTGGGGTTGAGGAGGGCGTGGAGCCTCTCTTGGGGATTTGTGATTTTAAAAAGAAATGTTAAAAATAGAGTTGTGATTTGGATGGTGTATGGAGAATGAAAGGATGGTATTTGATACAGTGGTGTGGAGTGTGATGGATGTTGGAAAACTATGAATGGAGGGGTTCATTTTCGGATGGATGGTGGTGGTTGTGTGTGGGAGAATGGAGTTGTGTGTTGAAGAATGGATTTGTATGTTGAAGTTGAGAATAAATAATTGTTTCCCCAAGAGGGAAGGGAATCCACCTTCTCCCCCTTTACAAGAATACCGTGAATGGATTCTTTGTGTGTGAGTCAGTGTTTATGTTTTTTATTTATTTATTTTAATCAGTGTTGAGTATTTGGATTTTGTCTCCCACTCAGGCGTGGACTTATCAGTCCTATGGTTGGAAGGAGAGCAAGACTGGGCTGCTCTATATAGTGTTTGCAAGTTTAGAAAGTGATCTTGATTTGTTGAAGAAAATTGAATGTATGAAAAATTCTTTTATATTACTAATACGAAATGGTTGTTGATTTATTAAGAGTTGTAGATTGGAAAAAGTATTCAGCTATAATCAAAAGATTTTTAGTATTCAAATTTCTAGATTCAAGTAAATTGTATGCATTGGTATTCCTATTTTAGGAAAGAATATATATAATGTTGTGTTGAAAATTGAGGTTTTATGTAGCTTAATACTTTGTAAAACTATTATACTTGTTGATCTAAATATGTATACTTTGTTACAAATTCTTTGTGGGTGATTATCTGATTAATTCATTTTATCATTTGTAGAATGAAGACAAAAGTTGTAGAAGAATTAGACAAGATATTAGAAAGATTAGACAAGCATATACCGTGGAGAAACCCTTTTGGGAAAAAACTCCACCAAGAACCAATGTATTATTTAATCTCTGAAGTAGATCACAATAACTCCAATTCTTGCTTGAGATGCTTCTTTTGCCTTCAACAAATCTTCTTCACAACCTGCAATAAAACTGATAAAAACTCTCTTCAACTTGCTTGAGATATATAGGCAATAATCAACCTTGTAAACTCCAAAAGAGTTACAATTACAAAGCTCAATCCCTATCTCCTAAAAGGTATGCCTATCTCTTCCAAGTAGAGTTTAACCGTGAAGAAAAATGTCAAAACATGTGCTTCATCCCTTTGGGCATCTCAAACTGAAGTACTAACTCAACCTTTATTCTGTAAATATCTTCAAGGATTATCCTCAAAGTTGGCACCCAAGAATGGGTCCACTTAACTCAACCTTCTGAAATATCTTATCATGCAAAGAAGTTATTTCCAAGAAGCCAACTTGGCTGCCCAAAGTGGGTCCAAGTCATTTTTTGTTAACTGAAACATCTCTCTCCACCATTCATGCAAGAATGGTCATCCCCTATTAACTGAAGGAAGTCACTTGTTATTTTTCATGCAACTCAAGTCATTAGTCATGCATTCCAAGTTAATTGAAGTCAACTAGCATTCAACTAAAACTAAATGAACCATAACTGAACTTAATTGAACTTAACTGAATTGAACTGAATTGAACTAAACTGAAATAAACGGATTTTGAACTGAACTAAACTAAACTAAACTAAATTGAATTGATTTGAACTGAACTGAAGTGAACTTCATGCATGTAAATATCAAACCCTAACTCCTAGGATCTTTACATGCATTCAGAAGTGTTATCTCTTACTACAAATAGTTAACTAAACTCAAGGTGAGTTCCGCCTTCCATGTGGGTGCCCCATGTGCTCCTATTATTTAGGAAATCATCTTGGACACCCTCACATGCTCCTATTATTTAGAATTAATTACAAATGTCAATTAACATGATTATTTCATCCAAAATTAATCTCTCTCTAATCCTAGTGTTTGAGAACACTTTCCAATGACTTATGAGACACATGAAATAAATAATGTTTAGGATTGCAATCAAATGACATCCTATTTCCAACATTCTCCCACTTGACATTATACATTGCAATTATTCTAACAAGAAATAATTATAAATCAAGTACATAACTTAAGCCCACTGGCCTTCTTGCACCAACTAATCAATCCATGCCAACTTCAAATGCAACCTGTATAATCATGCAGCTCCAAGAAAATGATTAAAACCAAGAGAACTTATCTAAAGGAACTGGTTTCATAAGATAATTTGTAACATTAATTAGAGTGTTGGCTTTCTCAATTAATACCTTCCCACTCTCAACCATTTCTCGCACAAAATGATACTTAACATCAACATGCTTAGTACGAGCATTCAATACATAGGTTTTTTGTAAACACATAACACTCTAACTATCACATTCAAGTTTAACTTACTCGTAATTAAAACCAATACCTTTGTCAAGTTTCTGTATCCAAACTACCTCTTTGGAGGCATGTGAAACTATCGAGTGTGTTGAACTCACGATCAACCAAGGTGTAGGCTCCTCGGTCTTTTCTGTTGAAAATAGCTTTTCTTACTAGTAACTATTCCAACATATATCTCTTACCATAAGAGAACTCAAGCCTCACCTATTTCTCCAAATATCCATGAGGACCTGTAAACAACCAATCCATGCCAAACTCCAAATGCAACATAGCACTATCATGAAGTAATCAAGCAAATGATTAATGTACCCAATACTTAAGAGAACTACACAAGATCAATGTCAAAGCTCCAATCTTGAACATAAACATGACATCCATGATCTAACCATCTCCTCCTAGGAGATCACATGCACCATAACATACTTAAAAATCCTAGTCTCAAGAGAACCATGCCAAACTCTAAATGCAACAAGAGTAAACCATGACATAATAGAAACCACTCTAAACAAAGAAAACATATCCCCAATCACTTGAAGATAACCTTACCAATGATGCATCCATGTCACTGCCAACAACTCCCACTGAATCGTGGTACCGAGTCACACATGGCATCGTGACTACCATCCTCTTCATGAAGATCACTATATCCTACCAAAGCTCCCACTGAACTGTGATACCAAGCTATACATGGCAACAAGATAAACATTAAACCATCACTGTCAAAAGCATATGGAATTTCATACATTTCCTCATGATCAAAATTATCATAACATGTACCATGCCACAACTCTAAACCGCTAATCAAGAGTATACCATGACATAATAACAAAACCATCCTATAACCAAGAATCCACTTCATTGCCAAATGCTCCCACTAAACTGTGATACTGAGCAATCCCATGGCATCATGATGCACAAAATCAAAACCACATTTCTGTCATAAGCTCACACCAAACCTGTGAATCCAAGCTCTCAATGACACATGATAACAATCCTCTAAAGCAAGAATATATACCTCTTGTAACAAATTTATTTTCCAAAACCAGTAATAACAAAAATAGTAAAAGCTCCAACTATAGCAAAAAAAAATCAATATTTTAAGAGAAAGGCATCCCAATACTCTACCCAACCTCAACTCTGATACCAAATGTTGAAAATTCAGGTGTTTATGTAGCTTAATACTTTGTAAAACTATTATTCTTGTTGATATAAATATGTATACTTTGTTACAAATTCTTTGTGGGTGATTATCTAATTAATTTATTTTATCATTTGTAGAATGAAGACATAATTTGTAGAAGAATTAGATAGGATATTAGAAAGACTACACAAGCATATACCATGGAGAAACCCTTTCAGGGAAAAACTCCACCAAGAATCAATGTATTTTTTAATCTCTGAAGTAGATTACAATAACTCTAATTCTTGCTTGAGATGCTTCTTCTGCCTTCAACAAATCTTCTTCACAACCTGCAATAAAACTGATACAAACTCTCTTCAACTTGCTTGAGATATATAGGCAATAATCAACCTTGTAAACTCCAAAAGAGTTACAATTACAAAGCTCAATCCATATCTCCTAAAAGGTACCCCTATCTCTTCCAAGTAGAGTTTAATCGTGAAGAACAATGCCAAAAAATGTGCTTCATCCATTTGGGCATCCCAAACTAAAGTACTAACTCAACCTTTATTCCGTAAATATCTTCAAGGATTATCCTCAAAGTTGGCACCCAAGAATGGGCCCACTTAACTCAACCTTTTGAAATATCTTATCATGCAAAGGAGTTAATTCCAAGAAGCCAACTTGGGCGCCCAAAGTGGTTCCAATTCATTTTTTGTTAACTGAAACATCTCTCTCCACCATTCATGCAAGAATGGTCATCCCCTATTAACTGGAGGAAGTCACCTGTTATCTGTCATGCAACTCAAGTCATTAGTCATGCATTCCAAGTTAACTGAAGTCAACTAACATTCAACTAAAACTAACTGAAGATAAATGAACCATAACTAAACTAAACTAAACTAAACTAAATTGATTCTAAACTGAACTGAACTAAACTAAACTAAACTAAACTGAACTGATTTGAACTAAACTAAACTGAACTTCATGCATGTAAACATCAAACCCTAACTCCTAGGATCTTTACATGCATTCAGAAGTGTTATCTCTTACTCCAAATAGTTAACTGAACTCAAGGTGAGTTCCATCTTCCATGTGGGTGCCCCATGTGCTCCTATTATTTAGGAACTCATCTTGGACGCCCTCACATGCTCCTATTATTTAGAATTAATTACAAATGTCAATTAACATGATTATTTCATCCAAAATTAATCTCTCTCTAATCCTAGTGTTTGAGAACACTTTCCAAGGACTTAGGAGACACATGAAATAAATAATGTTTAGGATTGCAATTAAATGGCATCCTATTTCCAACATGTTGTTCCTTAATAATCAATTGAAACATTAAATTTGTTCTAATTATTAACCATGTTTAAAACTATAGTTGTGATTGCTCATTATATAGTAACGATAATGGATTTCTTTGTGACATTAGTATTTTGTTGAAATCATGAGTATGGTTTTTAGCTAACGTTATTAACTCTTTAGTCTCTCTTGTAAATTTTATTTATTGGATTAGTATTGTGAATATCTAACTTATAAAACAATCTTTTGTAAATTTTGTTGTGGAAACACTTCAATAATATTATTTCTTTCATATCATTAAGTGAATTTTAAATTTAGTGTAATTAGACTATATTTGATTATTTTCATTTATTTTATTATGTACTTCTTAGATTAAGATATTTTAATAGTTTATTCTTGGGGAGGGCATTACAGTTTATCAAGGACATACTCACCCTCTTCCAAATTATTCCAAGATAGAACATGTGAATGATACCTAACAAGTGGAAGAGAAGAGGAAGAAGAATTATTAAGAATTTTTGGTTGAGATAACAACATAATTTTCTTCTAGTGTTTTGGAGAAATTAGGCCTTTTTGCCTTACTAGATGAGTCACTAAGTGAAAGAATGACAAATCTCCATACATATTAAGGTTTTGAAATTTTACCACCTTGAAATTTAGGTAGTTGACTACCATTACTACCTAACGTTTTAGGTGGATCACTACTAGTGGTAGTTTTCCTATTATTTTTGTAACTAATAATGGTTGACCAACCCTCCCCTATTTTGAAGGAGGGGAATCACTACTCAAACAAGGAGTCAACTTACATTGTGAGGAGTAACCAAGAGACACTCCCTACTTGCTTATGAATAGAACATTGACATCAAAAGAAAGTGTTTGAAAAATTCAAATGAAGAACAATCTACATGTGTCATATATTTTACAACTTGAATTTTAATACAGTCTCCTTAGATCCTTTAAGAGATCAATTTCAACATAGACACTTTAACAAACGAGCTAAGAAAAAATTATTAGGCTCAACACAAATGACATTACCTAACTAAGTAGCTATTTTTGGCTAAAAGTTCTAACATAGTAAGGGTAAACCAAGGAAATCCAACCAACCAAAGATACAAAGACTTCTATCCTTGAAGACCACAAAGTCTCATGTCTAGGGTGTGAAAAATAGAAGGGTTGAATGGAAAAACTAGGATCATGTTTGAGAATGACCTCAACATAATTGACTTCAACAAATTAGAAAAGGAAAATCTCCCTTGTGAGTTTTTGGACACCATCAACATGGGCACCATGTGTGACCCATGCCTTGATCACTCGTTGTTTACTCATATATAATTTTATTGGACACTCCCAACAAAATAACCTATTAAGGTAAAATTTAAAGCCATCAACAAGCACTATCAAATTGTAGAATGGGAAGATCCATATATGGAGGTGTTTCAAAGACATACCTCATGAAAGACCTTAGGGATGAATTTGCTAGGGAACTTTGATGGTGATGTCATTCTCATGCATTTTCAAACTATCAATACAAATAATAATCGTTGTGTTAATGAAGTTTGAGACTATTTAGAAAGTAAAAAACACCTACATGTGTGATAAGTTAGGAGACCCCACAATAAACGTAGAAAAATAATGCTAACTCTCACTTTAAAGAATAATACAACATTAATGAGAATAATAACTAATACAAATAAAACCAATATGGAAACTCTAATAAGACTCTATTCTCAAGATCACACATTTACTATATATTCTAAACCATATTAAACATATATTATTTTAATTCAACCCATTTATCATTTAACCAACCTATGTAATTTAGTACTTGTTTTCTTGTTGTACTATTTTCCAAAGTTACTACCCATAATCGTTTAATCTTTGAAATGTAAATTAGACCAAAAGTATTACCAAGATCTTTTTATGATGATTGGGGCTTGCATTTCTCGTGCACTGAGATTGAAATGTAGATGACTCTGATTTACATGTCAAGGCGAATTGAAATCAGAGCAGATGGTCAGTGATTGCGCACTTCCCTTTCAGAACGTCATGGCCACTGTGGAAGTTATTTTAGCTCTTGACTTATATCTAGGCGTAGAGAAGTTCAAAAGCTCATGAATATATCCTTTTGAATATATCACCTATCACTGAATGTATTCTATCATGAGCAGATGGCTCATTTAACGCCATCAACAGAAGCAGTGGAACAAAAGTCTCAATGCACATCTCATTTATTGGATGCCCTATCTAACAATTTTAGATGCCACCTATTAGGGTTCTTTTTGTTTTGGCGATGGAGAGTGCTCTAAGATTGTATGCTTCCCTTGTTCTATAAAAGGGAATTTTCAAGCCTCTCCCCTAGATATAGATGGATAGAAGATTACCGACAATACTCACATTGCTTTGTAGCAATTTTTGTAATCAATTTCAAGATAACTATCCAAATCAGTTATCCGACCTTGGCATTTTGTATTGTTCTTCAAGATCAAGCAACAAAAGGAAGAAATTGTATTAGACTATGCATATGTGGCCTTTGTTTTATATTTTATTCTATATTCACGTATATGCTAAATGCTTTGTGTCATTTTACCTCTTTGGAAATAGTCTTTGATAATTGATTCTCAGTTAGATAGCTTTTATACTTTTCTAACTTAGATCTGCGACAATTGGACCATGTTTTGATACTCTTTCATTTCCTATTGAAATTATGTTAGATTTCATACTATTTTGTTGGGGTAGAGTTGTTATGTAAGGGTCTGAAACATCTTATTCAATTTTGGATTCCTCATATTCTATCAAACCTTAATGGGTGCTTCCCACGAGAGGATTTGAATGACTTCTTTGTGCTTGTATATGCCTTATTTGCTTGTTCTCCTTCCAACAATGAAGGGTTTGTGGCATTTTATGTTCATTTTATTAGAATTAAGGAACTTGTTAGGGTTTTGAAATGTTGTAAAACCTTTTTGGTGCATCGCCTTAGTTAAGTTTTATTTCTACATTTTCTTCTCCCTTTCTCCAATCATAGGGAAGATCCAGCTTCTTTAAAAATCCCAGAGGTCATTTGAAGTGAAACGCAAGAAATTCCCCCATGCACTGAATTTTCCATAAGGTTGTTTGGAGAGGCACAAGCTTTTATGATCAACAGTGCACTTACCCTGTAGGAGACATTCATTAAGGTGATTAGTCTCTAATTACCTTTGGGTATCCAAATTTAGTCATGAATTTAATATTACCCTTATATTAGACTCTCTAATGATTAGGAATGGATAGATTCAAGGTATAACATATGAATATATTCACCAACTAAATCCTAGGGAGATTTATAAAATTCAAATGGAAAAAAATAAATCCAAAATCCTTTTATTGGCTATAGAAAAGAAAACCTACATTTAGTAATTTTTGGAGAGCATTATTGCATCTAGGAATGGCATCTTGAGCTATGAATATTGTTTTATAGCATTGGACAACGTCTTGGAAATTTTTAAGAAGTTCAATTAATAGTTATTGGACTTATTGTATCCTTTTAATGACTTGAGAAGTATGGTGAACATGAAAAGCCTAGAATTTTTTTTTTTTTTTTAAAACAATCTTAATCTAGTGGAGATGGGCTTTGATTTAAGAACTTTTGGTAATATGATTGTTTGTAACTTGCTTCTAGTGGTGGATCTTGATTATGTGTAAATGTAGGGTAGAAACAAAGGGTTGAGCCTCAAAATCAATCATGGCTTGGTAGAGCTCCATGGTGGTGGTGGAAGTGTGCTAACCAGCACCCATAAAGACAAGAGGTGCATTCAATGAAACCATTCCACCAATCAATGTAGCATGTTTTCTGCATGGGATATGAATTTATATTCCAAACACATCAAACATGGGCCAATATGGCCTAATGTGTTGGTAGTGATGTGTTTATAAATAATTAAATCTTCTTATTGTTGTGTTTAGTAAATTTCCATTCAATAATTTTTTTATGGAAAAGAGGTTTAAAAAGAAAACATCTAATAGATGCTCCATTGATAAGGAGAAATAATTGATAAAAGAAAATAAATCTACTAAATGAAAACATGGATCTATCAAACCATTTGTAAGCTCCATGATTATCAATTAATCCATCATGAAAAAGTGTATGGTTATGTACCAAGAGTAATATCAAAAACCTCCAATTTATTACACATGCAGTACCAAGCCTCTCTTTCATTAGTTGTCCACCTCATAAGAAAGCTACCACATTTATCACAAGCCATTTAATCATTTTTTTTTTGGCACAAAATACAATTGGTAGTAGGAATTGAATTAAAATTTCATGTCTAAATAAAAGATCATTCAACAACATCATTAGAAGCACAAATACTAAAATTACTCCAAATGGATTATTATTAATGTTGAAAAATTCTCATAAAGGTCTATTGGTAGGGTAACCTCCTTAGTTAACTAAATGTTGCTTCCACTTAGAAGAGAGAAAGGTGAATACACTATCATGATATGTATCATGATTAGTGCATAAAAAATGATTGGATAGTCATATGATGTAACGTGTAATGAAAATAAAAAACTAAAAAGATTAACTTTTTGCATAAAGAATGTCTAAACCTATTTTTTTATTGTCAAATGCCTCATAATATTTTTTTGAGGTCTATTAAACCTCAAACATTCTAAAAGATGAAATTGATTGAAAAAATTCAAGAGTCATATTCTCTCTATCTAGTTCAAGAAGAGCCACAAAGTGTTTTTTTATAAAAACTCATCCTCTTCATTAAATGTGCCTAAATGAATCATTGGTTGGATATGCCATCGTTAATCAAGGACATACTCACCCTCTTCCATATTATTCCAAGAAAAAACATGGGAATGATACCTAACAAGTGGGAGAGAAGAGGTGGACGAATTAGTAAGAATTTTTGGTTTAGATGACAACACAATTTTCTAGTGTTTTGGAAAAATCAGGCGTTTTTGCCTCACTAGATAAGTCACTAAGTGAAAGAATTACAAATCTCCATATGTATTAAGGTTTTGAAATTATGCCACCTTGAGATTTAGGTAGTTGACTACCATTACTACCTAAGGTTTGGGATGGATCACTACTAGTGGTAGTTTTCCTATTATTTTTGTAACTAATAATGGTTGACCAACCTTCCTCTATTTTGAAGGAGGGGAATCACTACTCAAACAAGAATCAGCTTGTTGTGAGGAGTAACCAAGAGACACTCCCTATGCTTATGAATAGAACATAGACATCAAAAGAAAGTGTTTGAAAAATTCAAATGAAGGACATTCTACATGTGTCATATTTTTCCAATTTGAATGTTAATACAATCTCCTTAGATCCTTTAAGAGATCAATTTCAACATAGACACTTTTACAAACAAGCTAAGAAAAAAAATTTAGGCTCAACACAAATGACATTACCTAACTAGGTAGCTATTTTTGGCTAAAAGTTCTAACATAGTAAGGGTAAACCAAGGAAATCCAACCAATCAAAGATACAAAGACTTCTATCCTCGAAGACCACAAAGTCTCATGTCTATGGTGTGAAAAATAGAAGGGATGAATGGAAAAACTAGGATCATGTTTGAAAATGACCTCAACATGATTGATTTCAATAGATTAGAAAAGAAAAATCTCCCTTGTGAGTTTTTGGACATCAACATGGGTTCCATGTGTGACCCATGCCTTGGTCACTCATTCTTTACTCATAAATTTTTGGGAGATCCTCCCAACAAAATAACCTATTAAGGTAAAATTTCAAGCCATCAACAAGCACTATCAAATTCTAGAACAGGAAGGTCCATATATGGAGGTGTTTCAAAAGACATACCTCATGAAAGACCTTGGGGATGAATTCGCTAGGGCACATTGATGGTGGTGCCATTCTCATGCATTGTCAAACTATCAATACAAATAGCAATTGTTGTGTTAATGAAGTTCGAGACTATTTAGAAAGTAAAAAACACCTACATGCGTGATAAATTAGGAGACCCCACAATAATTGTAAAAAAATAATGCAACCTTTTACTTTAGAAAAGCAATACAACATTACTGAAAATAATAACTAATACAAATAAAACCAAAACCAAAACTCTAATAAGACTCCATTCTCGAGACCACCAATTTACTATATATTCTAAAATCATATAAAACATATATTATTTCAATTCAACCCATTTATCATTTAACTAACCTATGCAATTTAGTACTTGTTTTCTTGGTGTACTATTTTCCAATTACTAACCCATAACCATTTAATCTGATTGAAATGTGAATTAGACCAAGATCTTTTTATGATGATTGGGACTTGCATTTCTCGTGCACTGAAATTGAAATGTAGATGACTTTGACTTGTGTCAAGGTGAATTGAAATACAGAGAAGAGGGGTCAGTGATTGAATATATCCTTTTGAATATACATCCCTTTCAGAATGCCGTGGCCACTGCGGAAGATACTTTGGCTGTTGACTTATATCTACCGTGGAAAAGTTCAAAAGCTCATGTATATATCCTTTTGAATATATCACATCTCACTGAATGAATGCTATCATGAGCAGATGGGTCATTTACCGCCGTCAACATACGCAGTGGAACAAAAGTCTTACCGCACATCTCATTGATTGGATGCCTTATCTAACAATTTTAGAAATAAAATTATATCCATACACGTTTCCAAATTCTATTTAAGAGTTCTTAGTCTCGAACTGAAAGGCTTTTGGTAGAAATCAAACAGTAATTATATGTCTCTTTCGTATTAGCAGAATTAACAGTACAGAGCGTCATATGAACAGTCTACATAAAATATCTCATGTGTACTTTGGGCACTGGCTATGCAGGAGATAATTTGCACCGATGGCCATGCCCTTCGATGTCCATGCCATACGTACTTGCTGCTGCTGCTAACTGTCAATGATTAGACCTAGCCCGTACTCACCAGTCCGCTATCCGTCGCATCACACTGGCAGAAAATAGGAAGTAGAATATAATGTGCTAATGTGAGACGCGCCACCTAAATTTTCCATTGTTAATTACTGCAAGTTCACTTCGGGATGAGTCCATTAATGGGAGGTCGAGCATTTATTCCCCAGCTACCATCAACATTGCCGCCTAAACTTAAGTTGTCCCGCCTAAATTTATGCCTAAATTTTCTGCTAATATTTTGCGTTTGGGTCCTCTCTGGTTTCGTTTCGTGTTTGCTTCTATTGCAGCCTCAATACCAGAACTCGGAGCATGATGAAATAGACTTTGAGTACATTTTTCAAACTAATGTGTTCAGTGGAGGAAAAGGAGACAGACAACAGCGCATATACCTCTGGTTTGACCCCACAAAAGATTACCATTCTTACTCTGTTCTCTGGAACATGCGTCAGATTGTGTAAAAATTAAAGAATCCTTTGATTACACAGCTGGATATTTCTGGAGGAGCGATCAATCTCTGCTTTTTATTTCTACCATAAACGAATAGCCAGGTTCTTTCAATATTATTTTTTATATCTTTTATTTTTCCAGTCTATCTGTATAAATATTATGTATTTAGCATTTTAATTTATCCAATTAATTTTTATCTTCTGTAATTGCAACTAACCTTTATTCATATGGATTGATTGAATGAATATGAGTGTTTTACTATAGGATGTTTATCAAAACTAATCCCCATTTCCAAATACACCATCCAAAACACCCCACTACCTCCACTTTGATAGGACGTTTTAATTTGATAATCACTCTTTTTTATGAGTGCAGTTTTATCAATTTAGATGTGAATGTAGAAGTGCATTTTCTAAATAGTTAGTATATTAGAATCAAAGTAGTAATTTTTTATTATTAAATCCATTCTAAAAATATATAATATATTGAAATCAATGCACACTATTATTTAAAAGTTATATATATATTCAAAATTAAAATTACAATATATTGATTGAATAAATTTTAACAATTATAAATAACATATTATATTTTTTATTATGGATAATTCTTCTTAATCAAATATAACAATATCATATTAATTATAAATTCTTTAACTATAAATTTTAGTAAAAAGAATCTATATGTTGTAATAATATAGACTTATGTGTAGAGTGGACCAGTTGTAAGATATGGCACAAGTTGTAAGTTTGACGTCAATGAATCATGGTAAATATTTTAAGTGGTAATCAATCTTTGTTAAAGAAAAGCTTGATGCTTATATTATGATAAATGAGAATTAAGTTAAAAGATTTTTACTTACTCTATATAGAGAGATTGTTAAGTAAATTTTAAATGATTTTTAATAATATAATACAATTTTCTTTTAGAAAACAAAGGTATTTTTGACATTGAAAATATTATAGTTATATCTAATAATATTTTTTTAATAAATTTTATAGTTATTTAGATAAATTATAAAATAAATTTAAAAATTATGCTATTGTTGTTCTTCATTATATAGGAAAAATTATCAATAAATTATTTATGTTTTATAGGGATCCTTCTAATTGAACATTATGTGCACATTTTAATAATCTTGAAAAAATATTAGCAACATTATTTTTGTTATATAGAAGGAATTTATAATACTAACAAATTATCCATGGTTTATAGGGATCCTTCTAACCAAAGCTTATGAGTACTTTTCTATTTATAAAAATTGATAACATTTATTTTTATTACATATGGAGAGATTTTTAATATTATTAAACTATCTATAATTTATAAGGGTTCACTTAATCAAACATTATAATCATCTTTCAATAACCTTGAATAAACTCTTCTCTCTCCAATAACCTCTTGATCCCCATGCAAGCCCTTTAGAGGGGTTTTTATCATACATATAGCTACAAGTTAGCTTATTTTAACTTTAGTTAGGTTGAAAAAATATTTTTTTTCTTTTCTTTTGTAGATAATAGTCAAATATGTTTTGGTATATTCTACTTATAGGCATATAATTTTTCTGTGGAGTTATATGCATAGAATATTCATAACTACAAATTTAGATTTGTGTATAAGGTTCAAATTAATGAATTTTTAATACAATCTAGATTATTTTTATAATTTGTGAATTCGATCTAATTAAGTTTAAGAATGATCTAATATATATTTTTTATTTTATTTCTTACATGATTGAGAATAAGTGATTTTGAGTTAGTTCAAAAGTTATGGTCAAAGTAGTAGATAGCTAACTTTTGAATTCTAAAATCAACTTGTATCTTTATTTCTTTTAATTTCTATGATATGACCTATTGTAACTTGAAATTAGATTAATTCAATTTTATTTCTTGTTATGTTCCTTAAACCTAATTTTTCATACAAAGATGAATTGTATTTCCTTAAATTTAAATGAACCCAACACTCAAAACCTTCTAAAATTTTACCTTAAGGTTTTGAATTTTCTTATATTTATAATTTTTAGATTTGATATTTTTATTACTATGTCATTTATTCCAGATTTTATTAGAGTCTTGGGCTTTCATTATTTTATATATATCCCATCACCACCATCCCATCTTTTGATTGATTGAGTTTCATTATTATATCATTTACCATGGATCCTTACGAATTTTTATTTTGGGATTTCCCTCATGCATACATCATGGATTATGAGCTATTTTCATTCTTTCTTGATTCTCGTCCTTTTATCCTTAATTATTTTGCCTTATTTTATGACATAAATGATCCTACATGTTTCATGCATAAGATTGTAGAGTATTTGAGAAATTTTCCATCCTTATTAGACTTATGCATGCCTTCCCATCTATATTAGAGGATTTTACTTTATTTATCTCCATGACTCGTCATGATTCTTCATCTCATGAGATAAAAGATGGCGATACTTTAGTCCTAATCTCCCATAATACATATAGGTATATTCCTTCATATGGTGATGTTTCCTAGTAAGCATATATTATGTGCATCTCATCTCCCATAATATATCTAGGGATATTCCTTCATGTGGTGATATTTTCTAGTAAGCATATATTTTGTACATCTCAAAAAAAGTTTCCTTTTACCTCTATTGGTTTTCCTACATGTGTCTCTCTTTCTCTTTAATACACATGTTTTACCTTCATACAAGATTGGTATTCTTTCTTGTCATTCATGTTGCTCATGCTATATTGATGATATATTAAGTGACTATCATGGTGACAATTCTTTATTTTTTAATGATAATTCTCATGACTCTTATAAAAATGTTACACATAGTTATAGTTCTTCACATTTTGGTGTCCTTTCCTTGGGAGTCTCATAGACATGTCCATGCATATCATGATGTTATATGCCTTTTTTATAACAACGGTTTCTCCTTCAAATCCTTTTATGCCTTTATATGATATATATTTGTGTAATTGTGGAGTACCTTCTCTTACATATCATATTGCGAAAACACATGGAGTATACATTCATTGAGTAAGAGAACTATGTAAAGATATCTTAGATTATTTATTTAGCTTGTGTGCAACTATTTAGTGATTTATCTCTTAAATCCTCCCCTACTAGTACTAGTGATTTATCTACACATCAAGCTATTGGACATGTTGAGCATGATATTTCACATTATTTGTACTCCACCATGAGTATGTTCGAAAATCTAGATGGTATATTTATCATTATGAGAAAATATTTAAAAAGAGATTACAGTAATGGAATATTACATAATCCTTCAAAATATGGTATTTCGCCCTTTCTCTCACCAAGTAGATTTCTAGAACCATGTTTATAAGTATAATGGTAGATCTAATCCATTAATAGAATTATAATCCTTGTAAACTTCATGCTACTTATTTTCATAAGGACAAGTTATTTGCTAGATTGTTTCCAACAACCTTGAATGACCAAGCATTCACATGATTATTTATTGCCTCATTCTATTATTATATCAAACATTCTCATTATGACATTGAATCCATGACAAATATTTCTAAAATTATGCAATGCAAGAAAGAAAAATACTAACTAGTTCATGATTATATGTTAAGATTTCAAGTTTTGATTACTGTTATGAGTTTCACATTAAAATAAGATGAGGTTCAAGGCTTTTTTATTAATTATTTATAAATGAGAGCATGCTTTATTATAAAATCCTTATCTATCCCATTGGTGAGGCCAAAAAAACACTTAAGATTAGGATCCTCCGCATTGGACATGAACTCTCCCACAAGAACAAAATTCACTAGAATATGAAATAGCAAGTGCATAGAAAATATATTAAAATGAGCATTAGGAATGTAAAGTTGAGACACCTTTTCCTATCACCAATGGATCTTTTACTATCAATATCACCAGCTTCCTTTACCAATAGCCTCATTTCTTTTACTATCTTTTACTATTCTTGAACATATGTTCATATCCAACAATTTTATGTCCATTTGGAAAATATAATAAATCTCCCATGTGTTAAATTTTTTATTAATGTTGTCAATTCTTCATCCATAGCCTCTTTCCAAGAATCTACATCATTAATACCAATAGCTTCCTTTACAATCCTAGGCTTATGAGTGTTAGTGTATAAAGAAATTTCACAAATTTATCCAAGTAATAATGTGTTGTGTCAATGGAATTGAAGTCATCGTATAAAATAATTGTATGTTTGGTTTGGATCATTGATGTCATTGTTAAGGGTACAAGTAGGTCTATTATTAAGACACCATGTTAATGTAAAAATTATGTTGTGGGAACAAATCATGTAGTTTAAATCATGCCAATCTATAATGCAAAATCTAAACATCATCCCAAATCATAACATTGTCCCATATAATCTTATTTGTAAATTGACTTTGTGGTAAAAGTCATTTTTAGAGAAATGATCTTATTTGTAAATTCATTGGGTTCAATTGAATTTTAGGATGATAATAATTCCCATGTTTGTTTATATTCTTGAATTTATGGTAGAAGATTTAATTTTTTAAATACATATTTGAACAAGATAGAGGTCCACTAACCATGTTAATATTATTCAGAATGGGTAGGCCAAATAAATGGGAATCACTTCTTTCTCTACATGTGCAAGACATTCCCAATCAGGGAAATCATTTCTCAAGTGTTGACCTTGAATGGACACCTATTGGAGGTGGCAATAGTCAGATAGACATATGTGCTGCAATCCCTCTTGAAAGACTCCCTCAGTTTGTCAAAGGAGAAGGTTTATTGGATAGTACAGAGACGACATTTGTACGGAAAGCGAATAGAAAGACCGACTTGATACAACCTAACGACCAGGCAATGAAGATGTACTCAAGGTTTGCTTATATTTAATATAATAATGAAGCATGTCAAAACTTATATTTTCTATTTGTTATATTAATTAATATATATATTTTGTACATGTGAAAACAGTTATTGGTGTGCTTTTGGCCCTGAGGACAAAAGAAATAACTCTGAAAACAACTCTGAAAACAATTCTGAGAACAACTTTGAAAATAACTCTGAAAACAAGAAAAGGAAACGAAGGTTTATCCAAAAAAGGGGTTGTCAAACCCACTTTCTTGTTAAGGTTATGTATGGTAGACCAGATGTTGCGGTTATTACATATAATGATTTCAGTCATTGTGATGCTAAAGGTGAATTTTGTCATGGAAAAGATGACCCTTCTAGTGATCCAAGGAGTAGTGTTGCACCAAGGTTGTCAAATGAATGCAAATCATATATTGAATCCTTATTGCTAATGGGGGTGGGAATTGACACAATATGTGAACAACACTATTTAGACCCTAGTTTGACACAGTTGATGAATAAGAGGGACACATATTTGTTAAGGAAAGATGTCTTGAATGCATGGAATAGAGTGCGCTCACTTCGATCCCAAAAGAATGAAGATGATGCAAAAAGTGTAAGCATGTGGCATATAGAGGAGAAAGACAACTTTTTTTATTATAAAAGACCAAACAATGTGGAAAATATTCCATTTATGGTAGGCATCCAAACTCCATGGATGCAAGAAATGATGGTGAAACATTCACATAATGCAATTATTGCTATGGATTCCACATTCTCAACAAATAAATATGGTGTAAGTAAAACAATTTTAATTGTATTTATGGATTTTAATGAAATTATTAATTTCTTCTACTAAAAATATAATAATTTATGGTTTATTAATGTGTAGTATCAGTTATATACTTTGCTTGTATTTGATGAACAAGAGGCTGGTATACCTGTTGCATGGGCCATATCCTCAAGAAATAAAGTTGAGGATATAAATGAATGGTTGATAAAAGTTTATAAAAGAGGGAAACAATGTAAAGAAGATTGGAATGTCAATGCATTTATGACAGATGATGCTAGTGCCGAGATTGAAGCAATCAGGTTTTTCTTGGCCTTAATCTTTTATTTAAACTGAAGTTAACTCGTTGTAATTGCTTAATATTTAGTTTATAAAAAGCTGAACATTACACTTATCCTCGTAACTTGTAGATTATCCTTTCATTGCCGGGTACTTTTATGTATTTGGCATGTACGTAGGGCATGGTTGAAGAATGTATACAGGTAAGTCATTCTTTTATTAAAATACTTGGAATACCTGAACATTTCATGTTCGAATTTCATAGCTTGATATTATGTTTTATAATCCAGGTATGTCAGTAATAAGGATGTTGGGAGTAATATGTTCAATAGATTGGGTGAGATAATGTATGCAATGAGTGATGATGAAGACATCACTACTCATCTAATAACAAATTTCATGGAGGAATTCAAAGAGGAGAAGAAATTTATTGATTACTTTCAACAAACTTGGTGTCATGATGAAACTCGTATTGGTAAGCTCATTGAATTATTCATTATGATTTTGTATGCATTTATATTGTTTAACTTGTTTTTTATTTATACTAAGACATCATTTTGTGGGTTTGTATAGCAATGTGGGCAAAAAATTATAGAGGTTTCCCTCATGCAAATCAAGAAACCAATGCTTCCATAGAGTCATACCACTGCCACATCAAGAGTCACTATTTAAGTGATCGTGCTAAGAGGTGCATGAGGAGAATGGATTGGCTTATCCATACACTTCTTCATAGGGTAGAGCCATTCTACAAAAATAAAAGATATTTGCAATTATCTGGGTTTCTGACTAACTTCAAAAAAGAACGATATTACACAACTGCATTAGAGAGGTCAAAAAAAATACCAGATACAGATTGTTGCCCATATGATCTCGTCCCTAACACATACCAAATAAGAAGCCAAACAACTCCAACAAAATGGTACCTTGTTAGAAAATATGGACCAGATTTGCATGTGTGTGACTGTCAGTGGGCAAAGAAGGGAAACACATGCA
Organism: Sequoia sempervirens; assembly: GCA_007258455.2. Classification (NCBI taxonomy): domain Eukaryota; kingdom Viridiplantae; phylum Streptophyta; class Pinopsida; order Cupressales; family Cupressaceae; genus Sequoia; species Sequoia sempervirens. Next base: position 953,332 of record VDFB02128519.1, on the reverse strand, counting down.
AACATGTGTTAAAGATTTTAGATCTTCTAAAGAGAAACAAAATAAATGAGCAAGATCAAGTTGTTGGTAAGGGTCATTTGAGATTTAATTTTAATATTTATATGTTAAATGATTATTATTATTTTTCAAAAATAACTAAATTAATCTCATTGAATTATAGATGGCACTACTCCATTGCTTGATGATGATGAGAATGTCAGAGGGAGATTCAGTCATGGAAACAATACCATTGGTAATATTGATATGGTATTTACAATTAAATATTAGTTTTTTTATGGTTCACAAAATTAATTAAATCTTAATCGAATTATAGATGGTTGCAATCAAATAGAAGATCAAGAAGTGCTTAGGATTGCCATTGGTGAAGACCAAAGAACAGGTAAATCTCAATGTCACCATTTTATAATAAAATATTAAGATATTTTTAGATTTAATCATTTTTATTTGTATTACAGATGGCGGGAAATCATCTGGTGCTTTGAATGATAACTTTCAAAATTCTATTGATTATTTAAATCATCTACTCCAAAATTTACCAACCAGTGAAGATGAAAAAGAAAAGTTTTGTCAATGTATTGGGAGATTGCGAAAAGATATTCATACATCTCTTCCTTCCTCTTCCACATTTACATCAATCCCTGGTTCAGATAACATATCTACGAGACGAATATCACCATGGTTCAGTCCAAGCAAAATGTGTAAACGTCGTTCAATTCATCAAAGAGACAATGCCATTTCTGAAGACTTGAATGAAACAATTGAGGACTATGAAAATTTTCAATTTCCCTCTACAGGATGTAGAAAGAAAAAGAAAAAAAAGGTCATTAAACGCTCAAGCATCGCAATAGAAGAAGAAAGAGTTAGTATTATGCAACAACACAGTAAGTATATTTTTTTAAAAGAATTTTAGTAATTTGCATAACAATACTTCTTGTTTTTATTTCATATGTTAAATACATGTCATTGTAGGTTTGGATGATCAAGAAAGTACTCAACGACATCAATTACCTTTCTCGATTGATCTAAACCAAACAATAATAGATGAAATACAACTTATAGATGGTAATTTTTTAACTATTAAGTGTGTTTATTAACTTTATAGGAAATTAGTCAATTCCTATCTCTAATCAAATTTCTAATCTTTATAAATTTACTATTGTTTATATTAATTACATAATGTAGTTTTACACTTGAAAACTTTATCTATGTTGATGTGTTAAATATGTGTCATTGCAGCTTCAGAGGATCAACAAAATAGTAGAGAATACATGTTACCTTTTTCTATTGATCTTAACCAAGAAATGACAATGGAGACAATGCAAAGTGGAGATGGTATAAAAATTATAGAACACACTTCAATCAATTTTATGTTTTTAATTTGTAAATTATTTTTTTCTATGTTGATGTCTCAAATGTGCATGTTATTGTGGCTTTAGATGATCAACAAAACACCCAACAACATATGTTTCCATTTTCTATTGATCTTAACCAAGAAGCAACAACAATGGATGTAATGCAAAGTAAAGATGGTAACAATATGGTAATTTGAAATTTCTAAATTATAAATAAGTTTTTATTTGGTGGTCTAATTTATTTACCATTTAGCTAATTAATCAAATTTATGGTTTGTCTTGTTACTGTGTAGTCAACTTTTCATCCATCTAGTGGCATGAGGAGGCTACATTTTGATGATCCACCACAAATGTAAGATTTGTCTGAGACATAAGATCAATTCGACTATTGGAATGTGTAGTTATTCTACATACACTTGGTATGTAGATCTTGAGATGACATATGTAACATTTTGAGTTGGTATAAATGCCAATTTTGTATATGTGTAGAGAATTATTCTACAATTTTATATATAAAAGTCTATATACAATATAATTTTTGTTGACCCCTTCCACATAGGTTTTGACATTGATGTGAAGGGTTGATTTTGACACTTATAGTGTTGGCATATATTCTGAGGTCTTTTGTATTTAATGATCATCGAGGTTCATTTTGGTTTGGTACATTTCTGGTGATACCTTTTTGCATACATTTTTGTAATTCATTGAAGGCTCAGTTCTATTGGTTTGGTCACAAAGGAAACATAAATTTTTTAGTCACAAAATTATGCAGAGGCTATGAGACTTTTGGAAACACACAATGATTTGAAGGATTTTCTATGAAGCAATCTCAAACCCTCTTCTAGGCACCCTACAGGAGATAAGCCTCAAAGTTTTACTTATGACTTTAAACCTTCACTTATGGACCCAAACCCTTGGGAAGCTTTTAAAAGACTCAAACAAACTTGTCTTGAATGGTTTCAAGCCCCAAACCTCTGACTTAAACACAAACTCACTTTTTGCACCTTGACTAGGCTTCTAGCCCAACTAGGCCTCTAGCAATGGTTTTTTTTTTTACTTTTCACTCAACTTTTTCTAACAACTTTTTGTAAAGGACTCCCAAAATAAATGACTGATTAAGATGTATTTTTTGATGCTACACAACATACCAAAACCTTGTTGGCACTTGTTTTGGATCAGACCTACCAAAATCTGTTGTTTCCTCAAATTTAAGGCCCAATTAGCCCACTTTTTCAAAGCAACCCCTCTCTAAACTTATCCCCTAACTATGAAACTTTCAACAGTATCTTAAAATGTTTCCAAACCAAGGATTTTCAAGTTTTTAGGTGCCTATGACACCCTTGACACCCTCAAACACAAAACCCTCACCAAATTGCTCCAAAATTAGGGCCTCTTGAAAATTAGCTTTCCCAACATTTCCACAACCTTATCTTGGACTTTTCACCAATAAATCAACATATATAAACACCTTAAACTCAAAAATATACCCCTCATTAAGGCAGATCTTCTGCTGCTACACCTTAGCCTCCATTTCCATGCACTTTTCCTTGCTAAAACTCGGTGTACACCCAAGAATCACTCTTTCCTGTACAATAAATTGTTAGATCTATATTATACATGTTATAATAGATCCATTTCACAAGTTACAACATCATTCCCTCATGAAATGGATCAAACATCCATGAAAAACCTCAAAATTAGTGAAAAATCTGCACTTTCTTGAGGACAGTCAGCAATAATATACAAAGAATTGTTTGCTGTTGCTTTCAGGACATTCAAATGACCTCAAAAAAAGTTGATACAAGTCCCTAAACCATCCTACTAAAAAAATCATGATAAAAGTTGATACATGATTAAAACACTAAAAACCTATCTAGACTCTTAGGACATTATTTGTGCAATTACAATGCATTTTGGTCCTATGGTCCTTATCAAGACCCTTAGGACATTTGACTCCCTTAATGTTTTTAACCATTTCAAAATTCATTATAGGCTTCAAAATTTCATAATTAACTTTCTGAGTTCCTTGATAGGTCTTCATGACCCCTGCATCCTCATGTCTGTTGAAGTGTTCCTTGAAGAGCTTGGGTGCTCCTGCACCATTCTCCCCAAGAAAGAAAAAGTTCTTGCCCCAAGAAGTATCCAACTTGTTGCTGCCATAATACTCCTTGTTCCTGTATGTTTGCACCTTCTGATTACCAAGCATGAAATCTCCCAAAGTTACCTTCTTCCTTTTCTGCCAACCTGCATTCATGTCACTCAACATGTTAGTGTCAAAACTGTGTTTTGTTTGTCCTTTTTGCTGCTTGATCTCAGTTTGATCTTGTGCCCTATTTTTGCCCTTAATCCCCTGATTTCTTTGGGAAAGAACACCTCCTCTATCACCCTCAACTATAGGGCATTCAATGCCTCCAACCTTAATACTGTCCAAGTCCCACAAATTTTGATTTTTAGGACTGTGTGCTTCAAATCTCTGCTGCAACTTACTATTTTTCAACCAACCAGTATCTTCCCCTGTCTTACCCTGCACTTTGGCCTGCGAATTCTTCTCAAAACAGATCACAAAACTCTCATTAGACTGCTCCAAAGGAAAAGGAACCAACTTATACCTAATAGCATCTTTATGCACCAAATATGTGTTATGAAATCCATCTTTAAACAGCATACTAGGGATGGATTTTGATGAGAAATTACTTTGTTTCAACACCCATGACAAGTACTAATGCGGTTTCAAACTATTTTGCATGTTTTGCTTATATTGTCCTATGGAGATAGCCCCAAACAAAGAAAACTCAGGCTTGAATTGACCAAGCCATGCGTGCCCTAGACTTGTAGAGACTCCAAAGACCCTTAACAACATGAGACAGCAGTAGTTACTTGGAAATCCAACGTGGGTTTTAGGCAACCAACATTAAAAGATCAAAATACACAGTTTTCTTGAAAGATTCTCTTCATTGTTCTAATGGGACAGTCTAGAAGGAAACAAACCAAGCTTCAAACAACCAAAGTAAGCCTTGATCCAGGTCTACACACTCACCAAAAACATCAATAAACATTTTTCAAGCCATGGATCAAGTTTTTCAAACGTGGGTTGAGAGATTTAGTAGCAAAAAGAGAGAAATCACTATTTTTCCCTAGTTTCCTCCTATGGACTATCATAGATTTCTCACAATCCCAAGCAAATGAAGACTCAAACCCAAATCCAAATTAAAATATAGATCAAGACAGAATTTTGCTCAAGATTTCAGGGTTTTTGAGCAGTTGGAAAAATATTTATTACATTTTTAGTGCTTGCTGCCCACCCTAGCTAAGGTTTAGACAGTTTTCACCAAAATCACTATAACTTCAACAAAACTTGATGAAATCTCCTAAAATCAACACCATTTGAAAGAGGATTCAACAATATTTAACGTGCAATTGGTTTCAAGCCATTCCCAAGTCCGTACAGTTCATACGAAACCAAGAAATTGACTTGAAACTCAGAAAATCACAACAAAACTGGGACAGTTTTTGGCAAAATCTCAATAACTTTCTCAAAACATGATGAAAATTCATGAAACCAACGCCAAATGAAAGAGGGAACACAATAATATAACATGCAATTGGTTTTATTCCATAAGCAGGGCTGTACAGGCCGTACAAGAGCCAAAAACTTGCTGCAACTACAAAAAACAATGGAAATCTTATTCAAAATTCTTTCTAAAACACCAAAAATCACTTCAAATGTTCAATGCTCAACCATTCCAGGCTCCAACTTGCCTTTTACAATAAATTTTAGCAGTTCAAGATGTTTCCCATTAATATTAATGAGTTTTCATCATTTTTGCCAAGTTGCCAAGATGCATGACACCCAAAATAGCAACTTTTGCAAGTTTTGGACAAACTCACACACAGCTGAAAACCCACACCCAAAATGATGTAATTTCACTAAACAATAGTAGGATTGAATGGTTTTTGAGGTCATAGGTCTTTCGGATTGAAATTTGCTCCAAAATTGCAAAGTTTTCATGTTGTAAGTTGGTGTAATTTCACCATAATGATGTAATTTCACTAAACAACAGTTCCCTCTTTTAAAAAATCAGTTGAGGGCTGTTGGGGAAGGTGGGATAATGTTTAAAAAGCCTCCCTTGGGTCGAGGGTGGGGGTTGGTTGGCATTTTTTAAGTTTTCAAGCATTTAATAAGAAGAAACTCTATTTTTACAGTGTTTTTGACCTAGATCTTAGGATCAGAAGATGAAATCTTGGAAGTGAATGCTTTGGTTAAAGTGTAGGGATCGGTGTAATGCATGATGAAGCTGATGATGAACCTTCTTAATTGATTGGTACTTGGTTGTTAGTCTTTGTACTTGAGTTGGAGGCTTTCCCCATCCCAAGGTCATGCAAAGGATTTTTAATGATGTTATGATCACTATTGGAGGTTGCTTGTTGGTTATCTACCTTTATGACACCATTTTTAATAAGGTCCTAAATTATGTTCTTGAGTTGTTGACATGATGAATTTTTGTGTCCTTTGGTCCAATGATAATCACAAAAGGAATTTGCATCCCACCATGAAGGTTTAAATGGCCCTTGTTCATAGTCTTTCACCTTTGAAAGTTATATGACATTTTTTTGTAAAAGTTGTTTTAAGACGAATTTGATTGGTTCCCCTAAGGGAGTGTATTTTTGTCAAGTGGTTGAAATTTCCTTTGAGGTCCATACCTTGGGTTATTTTAGATTTCATTTGTTGTTTTCTTAGGTATATGTGGCTTCTTGTTTGATGCATTAGGTCCCTTAAGGGTGATTGTGGGACTATGGTGCAGGAGCACCTATTTGATCACATGCCTCCATGAGGCCTTATTGGGTTTAGTATTCATTTTTGATGTCTTAATGTTTTAATAAAGATTAATGATCCATTTTTGATATGTATGAGGTCATTTGAGTCCTAGGAAATCATATTTTAGGTTATTGGTTCCATAATGTTCAAAGTTACTCTTCATTGTAAACATTGTCAAGAGAGCAAAAAATTAAATAAATGTTAAGTCCATTAGTTAAATGGAGATTGGAATTAGTAATAGTCAGTTGATATGAGTTATTTTTAGTCCTCAATGTATAAAAATCCTCCATAGGTCGAAAACAAAGGGAGAAAATTGATTTGTAATGGAAGAATATCAATGGAATTCATTTTTTTTCTCAGAAAACACTGTAAAAACGTGATTCTTTGCTCTTGTACGGAAATGTACGGAAAGATACTGAAGGGGCAGTCATTGGAGAAGGTACTAATATGTTTCTAAATCATTTTTAACTTGGTCTCATTTGATTTCATGAAGATATGAGAAAGATTTGGCATTTTTTGTAAAACCAGCCTGGAACCCTACCAAGGGTTACCCGTTTTGGTAAAACCATCATAACTTTTGTTTTAACCGTTGGATCTGTCTAAAAATTGGATGAAATTTCTGTAACTAAGTAATCTACAAACTGACCGGAGCGATTGGATTAATTATTATCCATGTGAAAGTTATTAATGACTGTTTTTTACAGTTCATAGTGAAATCAGACTGGTAAAGGCCTAAAAGGGCAGATTACAAACGTTATTTGTAGTGTTGTTACATAACAAAGGCAACTAAATTTATTATATGTTTTAGAAGATTATCCAAGGTACTCAAATTTGTGATTAAAGTTGGTATATTATGTCAGTTCAAAGATTTTGTGATGACAGTCCCTAATTGAAAGGCTGAAAAGTTATGGTGCAAGTTGTGAATCAAAGACCTATGGTTGTTATATTTATGTTGCTGACAGTGTTATGCATGGAATGATATATTTTACTGATGGAAGACTCAATCCAAGGTCAGATAAAGGTTTTTTCTGTTGTTTTCTTGTCATGTTGAATGGTTGAGAGAATGCTTAATAGCATGCATTACTTAATGATTGCCTTGAGAAATTGTTAAGGATTTGTGAGATGTTTTGTGAATCCTCCTAGCTCTGCATCAGACTAGATTTGTGCATTGCATTTGCATCAATAACTCCATCATTTGTGACATTCTCATTACAAGCCAAATACTTACTTTTTTCATTTGAGGTACTTTGGGAGTTTTTATTTTTGTTAAAAGTTTTAATTTTCCCTTTTGAAATGAGTTCCTTTTCAAGGGTAGTGCTTTTCTCCATGAGGTCAGGGAACAAACTGCAGTAATAGAATTGTAATTGGTATTTCAATTTCAATGAAGATGATAACTCTTTGTTTTTCAGGTATCTCACAAGGACATCTACTAGCCAAGACTCTCTGTCTTTAAAAGAATGCTACGAATGCCTCACCTTCTGCTTGTTTTGTATGACATAATGTGGCTACAATAATATCACTTTTGATGTTGTAAGAAAAATCTATCATAAATTTTATTTGCTAGTTCATCCCATGTTCTTATTCCTATAGGTAAATGGAAAAACCATTCGAGTGCTTGTCCTATGAGGCTTCTTGGGGAAATCTCATTAGGTATGTGTGTTCAAATGTGATGTATATGCAATCCATGTGCAACTCCCTCACATGTTTAATGGGGCTTCCCTTTCCTCTATACTTGATGAAATTCAAAATAACATATTTGTGTTGAAAGGAGGCATGTATATGCTCTTGTCAAAAGGATATGGACATAAATATTGTGTGGAGTACATTTTACTTATTGATATTTGCATGTTGTCCACTTGCGTTTGTAGTGCAAGAATTGGGTTTGTCAAGACATCAAATTGATTCAATGATGTGTCCACCCCTTTTGTAACTAAATTATGATATACGGGCCCATGTTTGAGTCTTACAATCCAATGTTTGGGGTGGATGAATTGGTGTTGATCCTAAATGTGTGTTATGGATTTTGGTTTCGAGTGTTATTATTGAAAGTTGGATTTTTTTTTGGATGTTGGGAGTAAAAGTTGGAATTTGGTTTGATGTGTGGAGGGTTCATACTGAATTGCATTTGTAATGGACTTGAACTTGTTTGACCATGTGGATTTTGGTTGCCATATTGTTGAAAAGGCCATTTTGTGTCACTTTGTAGGGGACCTTTGTTGTGATGTGTTGGTGCTCAAGAAAATTGGTATTTGGTGTCATGTTCATCTATGGCTTAGGCACACTAATGTAAACCTTTCACATTTTGTTGTTTGACTTGTTTTTATGCATTGAAAAAGGATTGGATGATGAAGCCCCTATAGCAGTAGATGCTGATCCAAATGGATTAAATGTATTGATAGGGGGTTGTGTCATAGCTTGTGAACCTTGTGTTCCAAATAGTGGCTTCGTATTGACTTTTGTGGTGTTTTATGTTGTCCCTCCTAATGGAATAGTAGCATGTATTTGTGGAATAGTGTGATTAGGATTAGATGCATTGTGTCCTTGGTTTTGTGCAGTCTCATTCATTGGTGTTGTGGAAAGTGTGTTAAAGTCAAAACCATGAGGAAATTTAGCTCCTCTTTGTAACAATTTTTCTAGGAATCATTGTGGTTCTTGTATTACCATCTCATCTAAAAACCATGCCACACTAGGGTCTTGAGTTGTTGCCTCAATTTCCTCTTCAATTAGAGGTCTTTGGATGTCTTTTATTATGATTATAGAAGGATATTGCTCATCTTAAACAAAGATCCAAATTTTGATCCCCAATACTCCATAGACGATTTGAACCGCATAATAACAATAATCAATTTTAGCTCGAAGGGTCTGTAGGGGCACTCTACCTCGCATAGCCGATTCTTTATGAGCTCTCTCAATTCTGTTAAGACGACCTTTAATTTGTATTTTAATACCTTCTACATCTGCCTTTTCAGCCAGTTCAATAGCTTTTTTCATTATTTTTCTTATTTCAACTCTCTCCTTTAGTTGTAGAGCAATATATTCCGCAAGAATTTTGGGTTCTCTATAAGGTTTCTCCACTTTTTCTATATAAATGATAAGTTCTCTATTTACAGAATCAAGCATACTTTGTACAAGCATATTTTGTACTTCCTTTCTTAATTGCTTAATTTCTTCTTCATCTTTTTCTTTACCCTGTTTTTCTTTACCCTATTTTTCTTTACCCTTTTCTTTCTTTTTTTCTTGGCCCTGTTTTTTGATAAACAAGTTAACAAATGCAATATATATATTTCATTTACACTTTTCATAGCCATCTCAGATCTCTACATTTTAACTCTAGTCATCAATCAACTCCTTCATGCCTTGATCCTATGACAAGCATTCACTACCATGACTTTAAGCCTTGACCATTGGATAATTGGTCGCTTAAACCACCGTCGTCGATCTTTCATATCATCATCTTGATTTCTTTCTTTGCTAGGTCTCTCCATCTTCATCGATGGTGAATATCCATCCACCATGGATTAATCTCCACTATTCTTTGCTGACCCCACGAGACTTAGCTAGGATCTTGCATACATCACTTGCCATGTTATCTAACCAGGCCAACAATCTTCTTGTCATCCACATCATCACCATGCAACTCACAACAATGATGTGATTTGGTATGTCGTTCAAATCTTCTTCTGCCACTTGTCATCACATATTACTATCATCACCTTAGGTCCCATAGTCGGCATCATATTCCTATTGCCTAGTTGCCAAAAAATTGAACCTCATAACCTCATGTCGGAGGTTACCAAGTGATCAAAACTAGTGACTCATCAACAATAGAGAGAATTTTCCCAATCAGGAGGTTACGAAACCTGAGAACCGCATGACATAAGTTACAAAAACTTGGAACTCTGTGACTCCATTCATTTTTGTCATCCTTATCGCTCCATTAGCTATGTCACCAAGTTGAGAGGTTAGGAAATTTGAGAATCCCATGACATAGGTTATGAAAACTTGGAACTTTGTGACACTTTACAACTTTGGCCTTCGACTGAGAGCATGAACCAATGAATGATGACATTTTCATTGACATCACGACCTGCACAATACCTGTCTAAAAAGTTCTCGAGAAACCCAGTCATTATGACAATAGTCTCCCTTACATGATTTGCACTTTTAACATCAATGAAAACAATAGTCCAACAATCTCCCCCTTTGGCATTGATGGAAAAACTCTAACTGTTCAATCAGGTACCAATGAAACTCAATGCCAATTTGATTAACACACTGTAATACTGCGACTCCCCCTATGACATACATCTCATCTCATTTGTTTAGCAACACATCTCTCCCCCTTTGAAATCAATGTAAAAGGGTACACTCCACCTAAAGAGAGGCTTCAATTTTGAACACTACAACCATCAAGTCATTAGAATTGCTCCAATTTTTAATACTGCAATTTTCATGACTTGATCACATTAATCTTGACCAAGGTTGAATAACTGATCAATGAAGCTCCCCTTGGATGCATGCACTATCACTAGAGATTAGTGATATGAAGTGGGAGAAACTACTCCCATCTTCTACCTCAGGTATTCAAACTGCTCTTTCGGAAGGGGTTTTGTAAATATATCATCCATAGTTTGTTCCTTGGTGGGAATATACTCCATGCTGACTTCTTTATCTGCAACTTTTTCTCTAATGAAGTGATACTTGATTGATATATGCTTTGTTTTGGAGTGTATCACTGGATTCTTTGAGATATTAATGGCACTTGAATTGTCACAAAGAATTGAAATGCACTCATTATACTCTACCTTGATGTCCTTTAAAGTTTGCTTCATCCATAAGACTTGAGTGCAACATGCAGCTGCTGCAACATATTCTACTTCTATAGTAGAAAGAGTAATAGACTCTTGCCTTTTGCTCATCTAGGAAACTAATTTGTTCCCTAGGAAGAATGCACCTCCATTGGTGCTCTTTCTATCATCCACACTACCTATCCAAACTGCATCTATATATGTTGTTAAAGTGGAATATTTGCATTTGGAATACCATAAACCATAGTCAACAGTACTTTTGATGTATCTAAAGATTCTCTTTACTGCATTGATGTGTGATTCTTTTGGTTCTACTTGAAACTGAGCTACCATACAAATTGCTTGCATTATATCAAGTCTTGATGTAGTTATATATAATAGACTTCCAATCATTGATCTATACAAAGTCTAATTTGCATCAGGTGACTCATCTAATTTACTCGCCAATAATCAGAGGAGTACTAGCTGGTTTACAATCCTCCATGCCAAAAAATTTAAGCATTTCTTTTGCATACTTGATTTGTGCTATAAAAATACTTATCAGATTGTGTAATTTGCAAACCAAGAAAAAATTTGAGTTCTCCTAACATGGAAATTTCAAACTCATCTTGCATGTTTGTGGCAAATATTTTGCACATTACATCACTACTACCACCAAATATAATATCATCGACATAAACTACAACAATGATCATTTGGTTACCCTTACTCTCATTATCTATTTATATATTCAAGTTGAGAGGCCTTATACAATGACAGAGTCAACTCTTATATTTTTATATTTTTACACTTTCTTAGTAGATTATAAAGAAATGGGAAAATAAATATAGTTTTAAAAAATATTTTTAATAATAAATCATATTTATTTAGAGTTTACAATTTGTGGCATTGGTCTTTCCATCAATAAACATACATCATTCTTATCAATTGTACTCAAACAATTAAACTACATAAATTAAAAATGTCCATAAAAATTCTAATCTATCTTTTCATGTAATTTCAATTTTATTTTTGAGATATTTATTAAAGCATTTAATATAACAATAGTTATGAACTATCATTATTTTAAATAATTAAAAATAAAATAAAGAATAGCTCAAAATTGTAACATTTAAAAAAATTAAAACATAAACAAAATTTGAGTGTGTAGTTTAAATTTTTTTTTTTCACGATGAAAACATTTATTTCCTTTCTCTTCCTCATCACTATTATACTAATTGAATTAAAAAATACTCTTACACTAATTTTCTTGTCATCCTCTCTCTAGGCTTATTCTAACCCTAGTCTTGTCCAAACCCTGTCATTGTTTTTTTTTTTCTTATTCCAACCCCAGTCTTGTCCAAACCCCTCATTTTTTTCTTCGTATCATCTATTTATATATTTAAGTTGTGAGGTGTTGTACAATATCACATCAAACAAATTGTTATATTTTCACACATTCTAAACATTATAATACGAAGAAATACAATTTAAAGAATATTCTAAAAATGTGTTTAGGATGAGCAATATGGTTAGGGTTCAATTTAGGATTATGTTTAAGATTAGCAATAGCATTAGGGTTGGAGTTAGCATGTATAAAATGGGTTAGGCTTAGAAATAGGGTGAGGGTAAGGATAAAGATTAGGGTTGGAGTTAAAATTAGGGATAGGGATAGGGATAGGGTTAGGGTTAGGGTTAGGATTAGGATTAGGATTAGGGTTGAAGTTGTGAATAAGTTTAGGGTTACAATTAGGGATGAGAATAGGGTTAGGGTTAGAGATAAAATTAGGATTAGGGTTATATACCTTATAATTTTTTTTTAAAACTATAAAATCTTAGTTATAAAAGTTTATTTATTTATTTATTTATATTATATAAATATTATTTACTATAACATATCATATTTTATTTTATATATAAGATATATGCTATTTATTTAATATAATTCAATAATAAATAATATATATTTATATAATAGGAGAATTTAAATTGAATGAATATCTAAACTATAATATATAATAAATATAATAATAATAACAACATTTTAAAAATTTAATTTACATTGCATAAAATATTAAAAATAATTTATATTATATCTTAGTTTTAACATTGAGCTAAAAACTAAAACTAAAACTAAAAAAATAAATAAAATAAGTGAAAATAGTTCTTTAAAGAAATATAAAATAACAAAAATAAAATAACTTTTAAATAAATAAAAATATTCTTTAAATAAAATAAAATAATCTAAAAGATTAAAATTTATGTATTATATATAATAAATAAAATAATTAAAATATTTTTACATTTTATATTAATTTTTCTTTATTTCTTAAATACAAAATAAAATCTAAAATATTATTAAAAAACAATTATTAAAAAAAATATATATATAAAAAATTAACATTAGCTAAATCTTTAATTATTAATCTATCAAGTTAAATATATAAAAATTAATGTTAAAATTAAATATATAAAAATTAATGTTATAAATGAAAGTTAAAGAAAATTAAAAAAAACGTAAAGGACTGACGGACTGATCTGACGGGAGACACCGTACTGCACAACAGATGTCAGGG